>JAOBBB020011077.1:0-16019 GCA_025331005.2 Zoanthus gigantus | reverse complement strand
GATTGGTCAGATACGACACCCTTTGTTTGTTTCGCGGAAAAAGGAAATCTAAAAATAGACACTTTTGCGACTGTGCTTATGGCCAGATCCAGTATGGGAGAATCACGCTCCTGGTAATGGGCTTCTGGTTTGAAAAATTAATCTAAGGTGAAGAAAAATTAATATTATTATTACAACCTGTCACTAAACAGCGGGAAACGCGTAGCTTTCTATTTGCCATTTTAGTGGTTCTCGCACTAATCACACTGTTTTGACTGCGAAACAAACAATTAGTTACAATAAATGTAAATTGTAATTTGAACAGGCTAATTTTATGAATTTTACAGTTGTATTTTTTCAATGTAATTTGAAAATAAGAGTTTCAAACAACGTGGTGACCACGTGCTTGTCTATGCATTATTGTTTATATATTTAAAATGGCGTCAAAAAAGGTAAATCTTGATCGTGGAGTCCATTTACAACCCCGAATAATATTTTCCATGGGCCGACCAGATTAGGAAGCGTTCCCCTTCGTCGAACGCAATTAGTTTGAAGTTTAAGTGACTTTCTTAGTCCTGCCTTCTGTTTAAATCTTGGCCTGTTGATGCAACATGTTCAGGATTTGTTGATAGAAAATTGACTCACTCAAGGCCTTAGATGGTGGGCGTGGTTGGCGCAGTTGCATGTAAGATCCATGCTTTCCGACCGCAAGGTTCCCAGTTCGATCCCGGCTCTGCCGAGATTTGAATATTTGTGTTACTTTCTTTTCCGACTAAGCTAAGTCGGCTTTCCATCCTTCCGGGGTAGATGGATGAGTACCAGCGTCTTCTGGGAGCTAACCTGCGATCGGTTAGTGTCCTGTCCAGTGCGAGTCAAAGACTCTCATCCGCTTCACTACAAACTGGAGATAAGCGCTGGCTCCATGGGCCACTTGGCTCGTAAAGGATTTAGCTTTAGATCTTGTACATTTTTTATTGCAATTTCAAATCCCATTCGGGATCCACCCTCTAAATCCTCTTACAGTAAACTTTGGAAATTATTGCTAGAAATAATATCAATAATAATTTGATGACTTATCTGCACGCAATTGGTCCATTTCTTATTACCGAAATATCAGTGTTAGGTATAGTCGTAATAAATTTTATTTCGCGCGCAATGTCTAGAAAACTATATATATAAGCATTAAGATTCTTATTTCAAATTTTTTAATCTTCGTATTTTTATGGAACATTTTTCGTGTAACAGCAAGCTCTTGTTTTTGTTTTACTCTAGCGTAACATGTCACTGGCATTTTCTCAAAACAATATTCAACTACATTTAACCGCATGCAATTTGTTAGTGATGTTTTCCTAGCAGTTAAAAACGGGTGCAAAGAAATTTAAACTTTATCAGTTTAATTCTTAACCGGCTTTTCTGTTGACAAAGGAAAAGAGCGGAGAATTTGAGGAAAAGAGTGATGTCGTGGAAAAAGTTATTTACAAAGCTTTTCGTTTTTATCGTAAACATAACCAAAGGATTATCATTAAAAACAAGATACTCACGTACTATTTTCTTACTTGAATTTGTCTTTGATAAAATGGATTTAAGTCCTCCCTAAATTTGGTTTATTTTGATGTCTTTCTTTTGAGTGTTTAACTTTTAGGTAATTGTTAAACAGTTAATGTGTTTTCAAAATATTAAAATTGATGTTGAAACTTTTATAGGTTTTGTTTTTGTGGACTTGTAGTCGTGTGGTTTTCATAAACTTCATCCCGCCAGGTTTCAGGATACATTTTAATAATGCATTACATTCAACACAAGCACTTAGAAGAAACAAACAAAAAAAAGTACTCCACTATGTATATTGTTTTTTAAAAAGAAAGATTCATGCAACATTTTATTGAGTGCATGCTTTTGATGAGTCTAGGAGGAGATTCCCTGCGAGTGGAATACTAAGAGAAGTATCATGTTTCGTATATTTATAACTTGGCAGTAATTGTGGTACTAATTGATAATAAAGATGTCATTAGTTATAATTACTTTTTCATAGACCACTAATGTGCCTTTGTTTTGAAGAAAGAGGCGCTTTATTGTCCGCAAGCAAAGCTTGGGTTTGTCCCAGTAGGGTGCATTTTCTCACTGTGTTTGAGTACGACTTTTGTTTTTCAGTTGTTTATTTTCAATCCAGAGAGCTGAAGACCTGCGAGTATAATGTTGCCTTCTGAAGATAGAAACCAAGTCTCGAATTCTAAACACATTAAAAGACCAATGAATTGCTTCATGGTTTGGAGCAAAGAAAAAAGATGTCAAATTTTAAAACATAATCCTGGTATAAATAATGCTGAAGTGAGCAAAGCACTCGGAGTTGCATGGAGAAGATTGTCGATACAAGAAAAGAAACCATATGTGGAAAAGGCGAAAAAACTTTCAGAAGAACACATGTTGGAAAACCCAAACTACAAATACAAACCAAAACGCCGCAAAGAAACGCCATTTGTTGAAAAAGCAAAGAAGATAAAAACCGACAGCTTTGAGAATGACCGGGAACTTAACAATGAAGAAATCAACGCAGCAACATTCGGACATCCTTTATCTTTTCCCGTTGCCTTGAATTACCCACAAAGATTTCATCATAGGTATAATCTCTCTGCCATTCATGAAATTCCTGTGGAGATGAATCATTTCAAGAGCTTTAAACCTTCCCCACAATACTCATCTCTTTCAGAAGGAAGCAGTTCCAACGTTCCTTATAATTTTGATCCAGAGGTTCTCGGAAGGAGACGTTACGAGATGACACGGAAGAAAGAACTGAGTGAACCAGTGAATAGCCATTTGACGAGTTCTCACATTCCAGGTTCTCCATTTACCTTCATGGCCAGTGGGGCACACCAACCATCTTTTCCTTGTGCATGTCATCTGGTTTGTCCCGTAAGACATCCATTGCCAACATTTCCCGTTCCTTGGCATCGATTTCCTATGAGCTATAGCCACGCTGACAGCAATGCAGATCGGCAATTGCAAATCAGGGGCTCAGCTCATCCTTTTGATATGATTGAAAGAGTTGACATTACAAGGTCATGCCACACTGAACCTATAAACCGCCTTGATGCAGAATATTTTTATCGGAATGGTTGGGAAAATTGTAGGAAGTGAGAAGATCTTAAACATAATCTGCACACATTATACGAAAACGCAAAACTGCCTTTTTCAAAATTTGTACCATTCTCAATATCGACATATAAGGTACTATTAAAAAAAAATAACACAAGCTAAAGCAAGCACTCTTTTGAAAAAATCTTGTTTTAAGTACGACAAGAGAATATTTACAAATTGTTCTTATTGCATACATAGTGGTTCTGAAATCGAGAATGGCGTTTATTGAAAACGTTTCACTATAATATCGTCTTAATTAGTCTTTCTTAAGGAGAACTCTCATTTAAAGCTCGTTTACCCTTAAAAATGTTAATTTTAATTTTAATTCGATTTTGACCTGTTTGAATTCAAACAAACCACAAGAAAGTAATGCTTTTATAATATACAAATCACTTTAATGTAGATTAGATAGTACGGCATCAGTGATTACAGGTTCTATTGAGCTGCCGATAGAGAGAAACAGATTTTTAATTTCTCCCTTAATACTGATTCAAAGTTAAAAAAAATTAACGTGTTATAGTTTTTTTGTAGTTTTAAGCTGTTTAACTAAGTACAAAAAAAAATTGACAATCAGGGCGTCTTACACGAGGGTAAAAAATGATATAAAAAACTGTTTTAATATTTTATACATGAGGCCGAACTGTAAATTGCAAAAACCACAGCGCTAATCCTAATATTGAAATCATCATTTAGAGAAATTAACTGTAAAAATATAAGCAATATTTAACTGTTTTTGTGTACACAAACATATGAAGACTCAGACTCAGACTCGAGCCGATGTATAATAATCTTTGTTTAAATTTATACCCACAGGTGAAAACTGTGTTTTGATTATTAATAGAAGAATGTTTATTCATTTATCTGAAAGAAACCATTGTCGGCTTCAGTTCTCTTTAAATCAAATCGAGCAATAACAAAATCTTGTTTCAAAGGAAAGCCGAAATATTATCTGATTATCTATTTTGTTTTAATTTTTTCTATGATATTCGCAGGCTTATAAACCTTGTTTTGTTTCATTATTGAATTTAGTTGTTAAAACTGAAAAAAAATAACACGAGACCAAGCAATGTACCGTTAACAAATTTTATATTTCTCCAATTGTCTCACGATTCTTGTTGTTGAACTTTTAGTTTACGGTTTTTTTCTCATTGGCAAATATCGCTGTTTTTCTCTCGAGAGGTGCGGAGCCACATTTCTTCGCGGTTGCTTCCAATTTGCTGCCATTCCTGCCAGTATCGGCAAAGCTCTATTATTCGAAGAGTCATCATAGAACGATGAAAAGATGTTGCATGTCGTACACGAGAGTTGTGGAGTGTTTAAGGCACTTCCGATCCCACATGCATCGGATGTCCTTTGGTTAGATAGTGTTCTTGTTTTTCAAAAAAAGAAGTAGGACGTTTCCAGTTTTGAATTAAAAAACAAACTTTGCTAATAATAAAAAACGAAGGTAGGAATCTTTCGAGTGTCGAACTGGGCACGTGGGCATTACTGGTCCCGACTTCTACCATTATGCTACGCTAACAATTAACAGTGGAAGAGAAAGATTTATGAATATCACACCGTTGAAATATGATAATGAGAAATATTATGCCCTCGTTTTTTTGACCGTTTTTGACTATTTTTCTCGCTTTTTTTCTTTTAGTGCTTTTTTAGAAGATGTGCTGTACCATGTCTCTTTGTCTAACAAGCTTACAAGAAATATAGAAATGCTTTAAAATCGACAAATATTCTTTGACCTATTGTTTCTGGCTATGCATATTAATGCCTCATTAATCTTTTCTCTTTTTTAGTGCAAAATCACTAAAATCTAACTCATTATGAAAAGAACAAAAGAATGATATTCCTTTGCAATTTTTAGATCGTTTTTAAGCTTTTTAAATCTCGACAACCGTTTTGCAACAGATAATAGGTGAACAGGAACAACATTAGAAGACGAAAAGCCCAATATTATTCTAAGTTTAAGATAAGAATAAGAAAACACAGTCTATATTGTCTTTTGTACATCCCACATGTGTCGGATCACCTATGGTCATAAAGTGTTCTTGTTTTTGAAAGAACGAAGTACGAATTTTGTACCGCTGGAATGTACTTCGAAAACACTGTGCAGTCCGTCACGATTGTGCCCTTAGCATAGCGATAGAGAAGTGGATCGGAATGACAAAGCGCAGCAGTTCGAATCTTGCGAGTTCACCTACTAGTACTCGATGTACTTTTTTCACCATTGCTTTTACTCTAAAACCAATCTATTTACTTATTTCAAGCTTTTTCGAAATGGAAGAAGATTTAACGAGTGTATCTCGATAACAAACCGGAGAACGTTGGATTGACCAGGCCTCCTGTCAAAACAACTATTGTATTGCATCGTTCTAAACGTATGCCTCCTCCTTTTTTGAGTTTTTTTTTATCAAATTCTTTTAACGTAACATAACAATTTGTTATTACATGGATTATTTATTGAGTTCAATCTTGAATTTTTATTTCCAAAGCCAAAGGAAGTATTTTATGTTCTTCGATGCTGTTCTTCTTAAACACGTAGAGTTTCAAAAGTTCACGTCAGAAAAATTAACCCTGTGAAGGGGTTAATTTTTTAGGCAGTTGTATAAGAGTGAAATAATATTTGAAATGGAAAACGTTTTAAGAAATATATTGAAATTTTTACCTATCTACGTCCGCGTCCCTCTGACTTGGATTTTTAGATTCTCCAATATTCACTGCGATATGAGCTGACATGTTTAGAAATTTGACAAAATCAGCGCTCATAACTAAAATGCGTTCTCTGAAACAAACAAAGGAGTCGCATATTGGAATGCGTCCAGTGTTCACACAAACTATTTTAATATATTCAAAGTATAACAATTTTGAAGTGTTGTTGACTGTCTGGTTGTTACTGAAAAAAGTTTAACTTCTGCTCAAATATTGCAAATATTAACCAAGACTTTCGAAGCCGACCAGATATTGACAGAGGTAGGTTCAACAAAGATATTTTGTTAGTATAAACATGTGCCGCGAATAATTTTTTACAAACGATACTGGTAAAGGAATGCATGAAGCTCACACTCGACCATGAATTTTTATGATGTGATTTTTCAATGTACAGTTCGTTCGGCAGTTGAAGTAAAGGATTTATCGATGAAAGAGTTTGTGTTTTATATGTTATCACTGAAGATAGCTTTACTAAAATGATATTTGGGCGAAGAGTGGAGTTCCTACAAAGTATTCGGTCATTATTGTTCTAGATAATACTGCGCATGTATTATGAAGGAAAAAGAAATGCGCAGTAAAAAACAATAGTGAAAAATAATAATTTGATTGTAGCACAATATTTATTATCAAGTCTTCAACATTTTCACAAATATCATTAATTTTTGTTTAATAATTTGGAATGAAACTAATCCGATTATTGTTTACAATAATCTGAATACCAAATCGATGTATTGGAAATGTAGAAAACAAAATTTCAAACTATATGTACATGGATTTGTAAGATTAACGGTTTCACGACCATAAAGTAAAAACAATCTTTGCTTCTACATATTTTTTTTATAATATTTCAATCATAGCCAACGATTTTTCGGTGCTGTATTTGTTTCTACAGGTTAAAACAGCCAATCATTTTCGAAACATGCATAGAAGACTCAACAACAATATGTAGCTAGCGGTCATTGTTTAAGCTTTTTGTCTCATTACCATACGTGCCTCAGTCGCTATAATAGAGACTGTATTGTAGAAAGGCCTTGTGACACATAGCATCTTGAGATCTATCAGCCAAAAATAGAAAAACAGAAAAAATGAATGAAAGGCTGGTGTACTATGTGAAAATTAACTTGTCAATGAACCAATATGAAAAAACGTCTATATACTATTTTATATTTTTATAACATTTTAATATTTCAATATGAAGGAGTTCGTATCCGCGGCAAACCAGAATCAGCAACCGTAGACAGCTGTGGGCTCGTACCGTACTGACGAGTCCCAGTAAGGACGAAACACCTGTCTGCGGTTGCAGATTCTGGCTTGGTCTAAACTACTTCTTATTAGTTCACTGACATCAACCTTTTATTCATTATTAATGTTTTCCTAATAAGGGTTACACTGAAACCTAACAAGACGTATTTATCAGCCTATGAAACGCAGCCGTGCATGATTTAAGTTGATAGTGGAACGGTGATCCTTTTATTCCGTGTGAGATGGAAATTTCACTGCCCTTATTATCAAGCTATTTATTGTAACAAATTAACCCAAATGGGGAGGGGGGTCATTTGGACCCCCCATCTAACTTATTTTCCAGAAGAGCTTTAGCAGCCACAATTAAGGCACAAAACGCGACTATTGTAGTTCTCAAAAATTAACTAAGATTTAATTTTTTTTGTAACATACAGTTGTTGCTACAAGACCTATTTACTCTGTCCCAGTCCATATTCAACTCATCCTACCGGGGCTGTTAAGTATTGGCGCAAGTTCACCATTTGACGACTGTCGACAGTGGAACAAAGGTGATTATTATTGATATAGTTAACATGTATTGTCTCAAAAATACACCATCAGAACAAATGGACAGCGGTTTCATAGTCCACGAGTACAGTTATAAATCTAGAGTCAACAGAATAGACAGGTCTGATTGTAATGAAACGCTCATCCAATCAGAATACAGGAAGCTTTCTTTTTTGCTCTGATATTATTCTAAAACTCAGTGTTTTAACTGCAATGGCCCCTTTACTAAGTACTAAATAGTTTTGATAATTTATGTGGATAAACATATGAAGCACGAAAAAAACCTGTCTGTGACCAACGTGATGATAAGGAGCTCGGAACATTTCAGGATCTGCAATCGTAGACAGCTGCTTTTTCCTTCTTAGGACCCCTCAGTATGGTGCATGTGGCAGAAAATAAACTGTCGGCACGAATGCTAGTGAGTGTGATCATGCTTAGAAGCTGTAACTTAATCCCAACTTAAACCCATCTTATCGGCTCACTGGCAAGTAAAATTTCGCTTGAGTAAAAGCCCAATAAAAATCATTTCAGTTGATATAGGTTGTGGTTTGAATTTTCTGAAGACTCAGCCATAGGTGTATGATTATTTGTGCAGGGCCGTGCCGGTTGCTCACAGATGGGCCAAAATCACGTGATCGATTTTGACCAATTGCAGGTGCAGATTTTTACAGTGAACGAACTTGCTTATTAATTTGCTATTTATTTTCTGCAGCATTTTAGTTATATCTGTTCAGATGTCTATTTATGACATCATATGATCATAGTTTTATCAGTTGTTTCTACTAAGATAAACATCTTCCAAATGACCTTTCAAAATTAGTTAGTCATTCATAACTCACTATCAATCAACTGATCAAGATCCTCCTGTACGTTTTCACCATCAGCCAAAAATATGTTTACTGAAGTCACAGTTTTGTTACTTAGCTCAAAGTTAGTAGAGTCGACTGGTTAGGAAACTATCTTTGTTATATGTTTTTGTTCTCCTTTTCCTTATTGAAATATGACGTTGGCCGTGCACAAATAACAAAAGGCTTTGAGCAAGCAGCCATTAGACTAATAAAGCATCACACCTAGAACAAAAGATCCTAACCGTGACCATGCACACAACATGAAACTAAGTAACCTTTTAATCTTCTTTGTAGTTTGCCAAGTTTCCAAACCACTCCACTCTAACAACTTTGCTTAGATGATATTCCTACCTCGGCAGGGACAGTGTGCTCTCCAACCTGTAGATCAAACTCATAAAAGCGTGCTGCATATGGAGCTAAAACTGACAAACGTAAAGTTTCGTCCAACACTTGCCGAGTGTATCTGGAATTAATACAAACAATTTATAATTATTTTTAAGTGTTACTTCGTATAAACTTGAATGAACTTTGTTCCGTACACCATGTTCTGTACATGTATATTTCACACTCTACTCACTGAAGCTGGGATGAAATATTTCCATCAATGGTTCCATCTCCAAGTACCTCAATCATTTCATTGTAAACTTTCTCTTGGATGTCGGGGTAAAGAGAGAGATAATATATACACCAAATCATCACTGAAAATTCAGACAAAAATCTACATTATTTGTATAATATATATAATTTTATATATATACAACAATGCTAAATGCAATTTACAGAACAAATTTCAGCAGTCTGTAGAGCCAGTCATTTTGACCTAATTGCAGCTATAGTTTAAACATTGTTATACTGTTCCATTTTTACAAAATACCTATAACATACAAACCTTATAACCCCGGGTCGGTAACGACATCCAGGTCATAAATTCAGCTCAGTTATTTTTTTCTGCTTTTTTATCGACACCATTATGTCTTAATTTCGTGACTCGGCTACCATTTTTATCGAAATAGACCCATGCGAATCACGACTTTGATTCTTTCGTCTCGTACAAGCACGGTTGTACAAAAAACCGATCACAATGTTGCTAGTAACTGCCTTTGTCACGTTAATATTCACCATACATACAATTACACACACCGAGCACGGTAAGCCTAAACCAAGAGATGTCGAGTGATTTCGAAAAGGACTGTTCCGCTGCACTGAAAATAAAACGAACTCGCAGAATACTCTCAATATGACCTCAAAACAATCTCACTAGTCTCAACAGAAACTCTTATACCACTGTGTCAATGAACTGTTTTATCAAGTGCTTCAAGACAAACAAGACCAAAGATGAAAAGTTAGGTAAAAATACTAGAAATTGACATGTAGTATGGCCGAACTGGAGGAGAGCCAAGAAATGTATGATTTACAAACTACGGTTTTCATTTAAGAATTAAAACATGTTTTCAGTGCCTTCAGAGCCTGGTGAAAACCGAGGCGAACGTTTGGGAGAATTTGAGAGCAGATCAGTGAAAAGCCAAGACACAGTTGAGTGTTTTCATCTGCTCCATAATTCTCTCAAACTTTGCCGAGATTTTATTTCTCGCAACTCGGAGACAGTCAAAACACATTGCTCACGCCATTTCGTTGCTTCATAACGCTATGAAAACACACTTGTAGACCAATCATTACTCAAGTACTATCCAAATTATTCTATAAATATCTAAATATATCAATTGTCCGCAGAGCATTATGGGGCAATTTTAGATATACAAAAACTGACAAAGAAACGCTAAATCTTGACTCGGCTATATCACAGCCCGAGTAATTATATTATTTGTAGCGACATAGGCACATGTTGTACCTCAGCCTGACTTCCCAAAGGTGTCTTGCATCTCCCTGTCACAGGCGACCCGAGGTTAACACCTAGCGGGCGTCTTGTTTAGTTTATAATTTATTCCAATATTCATGGACAGTGTAAGTGTGTAAAAAGACTTACTGTTCCCAGTTGTATGAAATCCACCAATCATGAACGATATAATATCATCAAGCACCTGGAAACCAATCAAATCCTGTATCAAGCCCAACTAAAACCTAACGTAGACCAATACATTCACATAAACTATGCAGGGGTAACCGGAAGCTATTTAACTCGGTATACACCAGGGATTTTGCTAGTTTTAAGAGGACCTAATCTTTCCAAAGGCAATTCTTAACACTAACCTGCTAACCTGGGTGATATCTCATAAACAACATGTTTCACCTCAGTTTGTTGGACGATAACGTCAGCTTTGGAAAAACAGAGCGCTTGCTGTTTTATGTTTGAGTATAAAATGTCCTTAAACTCATCACAACTAAACTAATTAAAAAAGTCTTCAAAACCTGTTGTACAAGCTTCAACTGAAGAAAAACTAAATTAGACTAATCATAGACTAAGTACCTTCAAAGTTTTTGAGCCAAATGCATATGTACATCACTAAGAAAGAACATCTACTTACTTGCTGCTCACTAGCAAAGTCGGCCTCAATAACACTGTCAATAAACAAGTGTTCCTCTTTGTCTGGATTTTCTTTTCTCTGCTTTACTATATCAGCAATAACAGACTGCATGTATGCTTTGGCTACAACAAAGGAAAATGAAAACAGATTTTAATTCAATTTTTATAATTGAAATATAAATTTTCACATAATGTATTTTGAGTTTTATATAAAGTGCATTGATACTAATCCATGTTTATTTGCTCATTTTAAATGTGAAGCAATTTTTTGTATCAAATTTGACTGTGAAGTGGTCATATTTTTTACAAAATTGGGAGATTCAGCTTATAGCCACAAGTACTTCGATCTGCCCATAAAAGGTTTTGCCTATATTTAAAGGTTATAAATTTAATGTGTATGTGGTAGAGAATTTCATTATCCATAATTTTACAGATCTTTGAAATTTAAAACAATCAGTTAAAATAAGAATAGAAAAGCGGCATCTGAAACAAGGGGTCCTTACTTCTACTAATGGATCTAGGTTTAGTTTCAGCCTGGAATGCCGTTTATGATTTAGGTATAATTATGTATTTTAGATCTTCTTTATTTAAGAGTAAACCTGATTGGTAGCAGCAGTGGACAGCTGTTTCGATCTTTGTGGCTTAAATAACAATTAAAAATGTAGAGTACATGCATACCAGTAGCTTATTTGAAGCAACTTGAAGCTGTGTCCGACAGATTTACAAGTAATGCCCATTACCACGGAGGCATTTGTTCCCACTTCAGAGTTTTCAAGTTAGCTACTGGTACACATCTACTAACTATACTATATATCCCACAATCGTTACGCTTTCACTATAACTTCAACACTGATCACAGGATAAACCTTCTTCAAAATGATCACAGGATCTAGCTCCAACATTAATAATAGGATCTATCTTCTTCAACACTGATAGCAGGATATACCTTCAGCACTGATCGCAGAATCTACTTTCAGCATTAATCTTATCACAGGATATACCTTCAACACTGATCACAGGATATACCTTCAGCACTGATTGCAGAATCTACCTTCAACACTGATCACAGAATCTACCTCCAACACTGGTCACAGGATCTACCTTCAACACTGATAGCAGGATATACCTTCAGCACTGATCGCAGAGTCTACTTTCAGCATTAATTTTATCACAGGATATACCTTCAGCACTGATTGCAGAATCTACCTTCAACACTGATCACAGAATCTATCTCCAACACTGGTCACAGGATCTACCTTCAACATCGTCCACAGAGTCTACCTTCAACATTGATCACACAACCTACCTGTAACACTTATAGCAGGATCTACTTCCAACACTAATCACAGGATTTACATTCAATATTGATCACAGAATAGACCTTCAACACTGCAATCACAGGATCTTCCTTCAACACTGATCAGAGGATCTACCTTCAACACTGATCGCAGCATCTACCTTCAACACTGATCACAGGATCTACCTTCAACACTGATCACAGGATCTACCTTCAACAGTCACTGATCACAGGATCTACCGTCAACACTGATCGCAGCATCTACCTTCAACACTGATTGCAGCATCTACCATTAATACTGACCATAGGATCAAACCTATAAGATTTGTGTTTTTATTTCTTTAATCTTGAAGTACACAGAACAGCCTATCACCAAAATATGTAGCACATGACTCGTATACCCTTTTCAAATCTTGTTTCCCTCTCACTTCCAGGTTCAGGAAAGGTTCCACCAAGACGATCCTCCATTTCTACCCAGGCCTAAAAGAATTATGTTTAAAATTAATGGCAATTCCTTAGTATACAAACTTGACTTATAATGGCAATTTATAGACTATAATATTATTGTATATCAGCAAAAGAGCATAAAGGATCAATAGGAACTTTGAACTATAATACACCTACATAAAAAGAAACACACAAAAAAAACATATCCTATCCTGAACAATATTTTTAGATCACTAATGATGAAATTTATTAAAGTTCTTTATATCAATATAGCCACACAAAATATTTAAACTATGGTTCTTGTCACATGTCCTAAAAAAATAAGGTTGGTCACTCGGATTTATTATTTTATTTTATTTTTTAGTTTTATTTTTTAAATTTTTTTATAAAAATCTCTTTGTTGAGCAAGTAGATATTACTGAGGCTGAAGAAAAAGCATTTTGTTCATTTATAACTGCTACATTAAGCTGGGTGATCTGACACAACCACATTGCGATACAGGATGATAGATACATTTTATTTACTTGTATATAATTATCTGTAGTTATACTAAAAAAACATACAAGATATTAAAGTTTTAAACAATCTTGACAAGATGAAAGAAAAGTTATTTTCAAAAATAGGCCAAAAGAAGCAATAAAATGTTATAGGGTCGTGGATTTGACATTAAAAAATTAGGGTCAGTGGGTTACCGGAGCCGCAGTCTACAGTAACTTGGAAGCAATCAATACTCACAGAACAACTTGTTTCTCATAGAATACAGTTAAGTTTACAGATCTTTACTACACTAAAATTCATACAGTACCAAGATGACATGCCTTAACAATGTGATGTTTGCACAATCTTGGTGACAAATATTTACTGAAACAAACTAATTGTGACTATAATCTCCCAACCACTCTGCCATAAAAAGTTCTAATGTTGAAAACTAACCTGGTCATAAGCATGACCAAACTTGAGAAGATCTTTTTGGTTCTTGAATGTTTTACCCATTCCACAGATAGCAATTGACTGGATGGCGAGTGTCATCATGCTTTCACATACAGGAATATGTTCCTCTTTAGGAAGTGACTCCCACTTATCAGCTAAAACCTCTACAGCCTAATGGAGAACATTTAACATCCTTTATTTTAAGTTTAAAAGACAATGTAGTCTATGCTGGTAATCATTAAACAGTACAAGTTTGCCTCGGCAAAAGTTAACCCTTTAACCACTAAGAGTGCCGAAAGATGAGTTTGTAAATTCTCCCAACTTAAGTCCATAGTACTCCTATGAGAAGTTTGGGAGAATTTCTTAATTCATCTTCCAGAGTTTTTGGTGGATGATCAAATTTCATATTCTCAGTATTAACCAGCTTGTTTTCTTTTGTTTACTGTAAAGGAGAATTTAGATGTTGACAAATGCCTTAAGGGCTGAAAGGGTTAACTTAAATTGTGTTACTACACAACATGGAAATATAATCCTCTTAGCAACAGCTACAGTATACTTAAAAAATTTCTCATTCTCTTTTCTTGAATCTAACAAAAATGTTTACATGGTTTGGTCATATTGTGAATTCCTCAATGATTGATTAATTGCTCCAAAAAATCTTTTTACCCCAGAACATATCACACCAAATCTCTCCGTGGTCAATGATCCAATAAACATGACTTACATTAAAGGAGAACTGAACCCTAAAATTGACTTTTCATCATTTAAACATTTAGGCATAGTACATGTATAACAACTATACGAAGTTTTATTAAGCTGTTAGCAGAGCATTTTTAAAAAATTTGATGTTATTGTATAGCAACAAATCAACAAGATGTGATCGGCGGCTCAATATGTGATGTCAGCAGTTGTTTATGACGTAGGTTACGATACTAGAATGATTAGAACGAGGAAAAACATAGTAATGTGCAGCTTCTGGCTGCTATAAAAAAAACACAACTTCACATCACGTAGACACCCCAAAAATATCAAGATTTCGAAGCACATTGCCATATTTAAGCTCTGAATATCGTAACCTGCATCATACCATACGGCTGACAATCTCATTTGCAACCACAGTATCAAACCTTTTCTAGAGAGTGTTCTTTGTTTCTATATTTAATCTCTCAAATGAATGTAATTTGACTTTAATTTAAAAAAAACTTCACAGAGGTAATCTACTACATAACAATAGATTCAAATAAAAATAAGTTACTTTTAGCATTCAGTTCTCCTTTAATGTATTTCTGATGATGTTTTAAATTATTTGCCATTGACTTTCTATAACCATTTGAGATGCAACAAAGTATAGCAATAAAATTTTAAAAAATTGCGTGATGATTTTAAGTTTAGATTTAGTACTCAGGCCAGTGTCAATAAAAGGCGTGCGATCGCTCGTGCACATCTATTCACACGCCTAACGAATGCCAATGTGGGATTCCTCGCATGCCTAAAGTATATAATTTATCACTCATGGTATTTCTAAGCAGTGACTTCTTACTTTTTGAAAACAGGTCATTGTGCTTCATTTCTTTTAGAATTTGCAGAAAAACATGTACAGCTGCAGTTCCCTCTGGAAATTTCTTGTTGTATATGGGGCAACCAAGAATTGTTTTTTAGTCGTCCCTCAAAAGTTGAGGTCTTCGTAAGAAATAAGCTCTATCATGTTAAGAAAAACCAATTTAAATGTATCAAAAATAATTATTTTTGCTAAAAGCAGTCTATATAAACAGTTTGTCTCCTTTGCAGTAAAAAAGCAGACGAAATCTACAAGCACCTGCATTGTTGCGTTTTTAGTCACTTAAGTCACCACATACCATCGCACGCCTACTGATTTTTTCACTGACAGGCCTAAGTACTGCTGCTATAATTAAATAAAAGCAAATTGAAGTGGTATTACACAGACTAATTTTCAGTATGCTTGTTAACTATCTGGATTTATCCTATATCACTAAGACAAGGAGTATGGTGTACTCAAATTCAAAACGTAAAGATAATCGGGACATTTTTAGATTTTATTAACTTTTGATTCATACTATTTCAACAAATTAATGGCAGTAATTCTTCACTTACATATACAAAACTTTCAAAGTACTCCTTAACTGCCTCATGGCCAAAACTTTTATCATAAAACAGTCTTCGTTTGCGTCCATTAGGGCCATTGGCATACTGAATGCTGAGTTTTCCAATCAATGGCTCAAACAACTTGAACAACAAAGCTGGGAAATACAAAATAATGCTATAATGAATTAGATGATTTACTGTATCAATCTCAATCTCACTATAAGAGTTTTTCTGTGGATATATTGCAGTTAATTTTTGATTTCAGTTAAATTATATTTTAACTAGTTAATTTTTTTCTAACTAGTTAAAT
>JAOBBB020011011.1:0-15000 GCA_025331005.2 Zoanthus gigantus | reverse complement strand
AGAGTATCACCATCTATGGAAAGAGTATCAACATCTATGGAAAGAGTATCACTACCTATGAAAGAGTATCACCATCTGGAAAGAGTATCACCATCTATGGAAAGAGTATCACCATCTATGGAATGAGTATCACCATCTATGGAAAGAGTATCACCATCTATGGAAAGAGTATCACCATTATTCTATTGAAAGAGTATCACCATCTATGGAAAGAGTATCACCATCTATGGAAAAAGTATCACCATCTATGGAAAGAGTATCACCATCTATGGAAAGAGTATCACCATCTATGGAAAGAGTATCACCATCTATGGAAAAAGTATCACCATATATGGAAAGAGTATCAACGTCCAACGCATGCCAGCATGTAAAACGGACATAAAACCGTATATGATGATGATGATGATGATGATGATATCACTATATATGGCATCATTTTGTAATACATTACTATCAATGAAACACAGGGCTTCAGTTCTACAACAGACATTTGCCGTGGGAGCCCTAAGTGTTTGCCGTAATCACCCCAGAATTGTGTGCAATTTACGGTCACAAATAGCCTGCCCCTTTTCCGTTTTGTCCTGCCATGCTTTTATGGTATTTTTCTATTATCAATGCCTAAGGTGATGGTCAAATAAAAAACACAAACAAATCTTGGTGCCACCTGGTTTAAGTTACTGTTATGTAGTTTATGTACCAATATACGTTCAAATACCAAGTCCAGAGTCTGTCCCAGGTTAGCTCCCAGCTGACGCTGGTACCCATTTACCAACCTTGAAAGGATGGAACAATTAGTGTACACGCACTCCTCTAAAGCTGTAATTTTACTGGTTTTCATTAACACAGAGTTCCAGTATTGGTTTGGGGTAAGGTTTATTGTTTATTGTGTTTCTATTCTTTAATATCCAATCAAAAAAGACTTTCTAAACAACTAAGTACCATCCTGGATGGAAAGCTAAATAAGCTTTGGTGGCAAAGGTCAGGGAAAATGTTCAGATCTTGGAACAGCCCAGGTGATTGAACCCAGGACCTTGTGGTTGGAAGGTACAACACAAACTATGCCACTGCAATCTAGAGTTTCCATTAATTTTTTTCATCACATTAGCACATTTGACCTTTTATGGTATAAACTTATTCTTCTTTCGTTGTTGTTGCTTATTTAAATAAATATGGTAGATCTGAGATACAAACAGTTCAATGACCTGTTTGATCATGTACAAGACAACAACTCCTGTGCTAGACATGTAGGCCTGAGTCGAGAGTAGCCACCAAGAAAGGGCAACCATACAGATGCAGCTCTAGAAAAATGATCACATAGAATTTTCGGGGGTGAAGTCTGTCTGCTAAGGATGCCCTGAACAGGAAGCAACATAGATGAAGGACCACTGCAAGCCTAGCTATTAAAAATATAAAGCAGAAATGACAATGAAGAATTCAAGGTTTGTCTGCAGAAATGTGAAATACAACAATTGCTAATTTCAAGACAGGAACTTTGTTGCTTAAGCCATTCCATTAAACACAATAACTCAACCTCAAAGTAATAAATACACTGGAGGCATACTGTACTTACAGTACAATCAGAATCAAGTCCAGCAGGAGTACTGCTCTCTTCTGCTGAGCAAACTAAATTTTCCTTCAATTGTTCCAGTTGTGCATTACTGGCAAAAAATGTTGGTTTTTTCCTAAAATTAATAAACAAAAATTTAATAATGCAAGATACAAGATTGAAAAATAATTGAATGTAACAATAAGAACAATGGAAAGTAAAACTACAGTACAAACAATATAACTGCACTCAAAGAATGCATATCATTATTTTAAAACTATGAATCACTCTGTAAGACCATTAGATGTCATTGGATTTAAGTTATTATAATTCAACTTCATTTAATTAATAATTTTTGTTATCATTTTCATTATCAAAAGAAAAAATCATGAACACTAAACAAACTGTTTAAATTGTCTAATCTTCTCACCTAGCAATTTCTGTAAGCTTGGCTAGTCGGAGACTGATTTGTTTGGCAAGTTCACGATAAGAATTTGCTTCCTTCTGACAACTCTTGGAATGAGCCTCAAGAAGTGCATTCCTTTTTTTCAAGTCTGAAATCTTTTTGCAGGAAGCCTTGTGCAATTGTTCTACAAGAAGCAAAGACATTTTTCAGTATTGAATGATGTATAATACAATAATATAACAAACAGATGGAAAAGTAAAACAGTTGGGTTCAGTGTGTTTGAGTTCAGTAATAATTATCTCAAGACTTATTACTATGAGGAGTAAATTAAAAACTCTAAAATAATGGTAGTAAGACAAAATATCAGCATTTATGATGGTGCTTGATGATAGTGAACATTCTACACATGGACAGCAACATACTTCACAGCTAGAAACCAGGGCTTGAAATCTACAGAGGTCATGCGGCATTTGCTTTGGCGATTGCCATAATGCCCACAGAATTGTGCATGATTTATGGCCACAAAGTATGCCCTGCCCCTTTTCTGTTGGGTTTTGGCGTGATAGTCAAATAAAGAATGCAAGCAAAATCCTGTGTGCCACCTGTTTTAAGTTACTGTTGTAAAATGTACTTAATGTACTTTATCTTGCATCCTCTACAATACACATTTACAAATACCTTCATACGATAACCACCAACTATCTACTAATAGGATTTTGCATATTTCCTTTTGAAAAAAAGTTTTGTATGCATGGCCTTGGTGCACTTTGACAATTGCATTCAGTTGGTGCCATATATTTGGCAAAAATCTTGAGACCAAAATGGCTGTGCCCCTAAAATTAAAGAGTTCAAGGCCTGCAAAAAGCATCACATGGTATTTATATATCTGAAATTACGAGATACCAGAATTTCTAAAAAAATATATTCACTTTGTCTAAGACACTGTACCTGTTTTCTTAGGAACAACAGTGCTTATAATTATGCTTTAAAAAAACAAGTACTCAGAAATAACTAAAAATTAAATTCTTTATGAAAATCACTCTGTTACAAAGCACTTTGAGTTTAGTTTTCATACACTGTTTATTTCATGTTCTGTATCTTGATATCGGTGCACCATAAATTAAATAAATTCATTGATTTTAACAATGCTGCTGCATGTACAATATCACACACAAATTTTACAGACTTATAATTACCTACTAAACAGCTTTACTTTTGTAGCTTAGTTTATAGATTCACACAGAAACCTTTTGAATGCTGACTTTGCATAGTTCTTCAAATAATAAATTATTTATTAAGATTATTACATAAAATCAATAAACCCCAGCCAGACCAACACTTGTGGTTCTTAAAATAATTGAAAAGGTGCTACCTTTGTTCAGACTTTAATATTGCAAGTGGTTAGACTTTTGTGTCATCTCAGATAAGGACGTTAAACAGTACTGTAGGCCCTCAGAGACTTCTGTGGTTATGCGTGTCTGTGTGTCATGTGATAGGCGTTCTTCCATCTTAGAGTGGTAAAGATGGTGTCTCTAATTAGTAGGCCTTTGGCCAGCTAGAAATGACTTGACATCTAAATAAAGTCATTTTTATTATCATTATTATTATTATTATTATTATTATTATTATCATTATTATTAATCATACCTTTAGCAAGGATATCTCTCTGCAGACGGCCGATCTCCTTCTCAACCTGGGTTATGTTTGTCTTTACACTATCAAATTCCCTGTTTACCTCAGCACATTCTTGTCTAAGTCGATCAACCTCTCCATCTGTGATTTGACTACAGCCATTCAATTTTTGCTCACAAAGAAGTGATTGACTGATAGAGAACTGTTGTCAAGGGCAGTGGCATGGAATTGTTTTCAACTTAAGACTAAAATCAACATTTTTCTTATTATTTTTTAAATTAATTTCCAACACACATTGTAAGTTTGGATCAACTGCTAAAATCTCTGGCTGCCAAACTGAAGGACAGAGATTGATATCAACTTTTGTCAATGGTTCATTAGTATAACAACGTAAGATTTTAATTATTGAGGTAATAAGTGGAAAGTTACAAGAAGACAGAGACTTAGGTGGTACACTGTATGTTCATGAAGCAAGAGCAAATGAACATACATTAGTAGAGTAAAGAGATGGAGATGATGAGAAGATGTTTAAGGGGTAGGCCAAGACAAAAAAGAAAGAATTGTATAGGAGGTCATGGTTGGACTGAACAATAACCTTGAACTTTCTGAGAACACAGAACACTGGAAATTGGCCATCAATGGTTTAATCTATGAAGGAGGGAAAAAATTACAGGACAATAAAAATAGAAAGAAAGATTCGCATACAAGCATATACTGTAATTATTCAGTTTTAAGCTGCACTCACTATTAAGCCACACCCCCCATTTTGACAAAGATAGCAGAGTGGTTTAATCACAGTTTTGCTTCAGAAAATACTGAGTTTTAAGCCACACCCCGGTTTTAGTAACATAACTTGCTTAATTAAACACACAACAAAATGTCCTAATTTCAAAACAAAGCTTTAACACTTGTTTTCATGCAAGAAAAAAAAAACATTGAAATAGTGCAATCAAGGGCTAAACAATGGAGATTGAAATATGCATAACATAAATAGTAATGTGCAAAGTTGATCATAAGGGGCAATGCAGATCAAAGTGTGCATAATATACGTACATACTAATAACTGTTAATTCACTATTACCTCCGAGGAAACAAGTTAGTGCGGCTTAACTGTAGATTACTGTTTATAATGATAAAATTATCATGATAAATTTTTGATGTCGAAAATTTTGTTTCAGGAAAAACTCAGTTTTAAGCCACAACCCCGAATTTGGAATGCTGTTAGTCTCCATATTCCGAAAATTTGTGAATTCAATTCAATTCAATTTTTTTATTTCGACTAATCCATCGCAGGTTAGCTCCCAGCAGATGCTGGCACTCATTTACCTACCCTGGAAGGACTGAAAGCTGATTCAGCTAAGGTAAAAAAGAAGGTCACACAAATTTTTGAATCTCGGATCAAACTGGGAACCTTGTGGTCGGAAGGCAGAGATCTTGTAAACCAACTGCACCAACCAAACCCACCCGAAACAAAACCATAGGTTAATGAAACCCAGTTGGGATAGTGCTAATCGGATTTGGAACAACAATTTTCCAAACCTTTTCCATGCAGGTAAGTTCACCAAGAAGATTTGATGGTCATTAATTTATTCATTTTTTCAGTCAAAATGGATTTTTATTGCAGCTTTGACTAGACAAGAAAAAAAATGTTTAACTTCACATCTTTTCTGTTTTTAAAACATTTTAAAGTTTTTCTAGGGTTAAAGTTTGAAAATGTTTTTTTATGGATATCTAAGCTCCAAAAAAATGTAAGGGACATCAAAGATTTGCTGGGCACACATGAACCCTTACTACTGAATTTTAATCACAGTAACTTACAGTAGGCAAATGACATAATTATTATAACTGATTAAAGGATACAGTTTTAAGTTTCCTTTCACCTTCTGAACAGTTCTATAAGAAAAGAATCCCCATGTTTACATTCAAAATTTTAAACCACAATGAAAAATAGTTATTAATTTTATAATTACATTAACAAAATTTTACATTTTGTTGTATAATTATGTTAAAACATCTAAAATACAGGATAATGGAACAGTGAAACAAAACAAAATGCAATTCAACTCATAGTTGCACTTGTTCAGGGTTTTCTATAAGTTTGAATTGGAAGGGTAGCAAAAGTGCTGTCAGAGTACAAGGTGAAAGAGATAAACTTTCTCTTTTTTTATTTGAATTGCATGATTTTAGTAATATAGCAACCAAATTAGGTGGCAGGTTTATGTAAAATATATATATATAGGAGGCAAATCTCACCAGCTGTTTACTTTTAATGAAAACCCTGCCAATTGCCACAACCCAATAGTAATAACAATAATTCTGTTCATGGACGTTCTATGGACCAAAACCTTCAATTGTCTGCTGGAGAATAGATTAATAAATGAGTATTTATACGTGTGGACCATGTCAAAACACCAAACTTGCAATCTGTTGGCGTTATATCAATATATGGATGGAAACCGCTGGTTCAAAATGCCACAAATCATTGAATGAACTCTGCTTGGATGAAAACAACAGCCATGAACTTCTAAACTTTTTTTCCATACAGGTTTGCGTGTTTGTGTTATTAACCAACATTTTCTTAACATTACATTGACAATGTTTGAATGAAGTGCATTGAACTTTGAACCATTTGGCCTTGGTCTCAGCAGAAGAAAACTTGGTAACATTACTAATTATTGTATACTAGTAGCCAATAAAACTATTTTGCTGAATGTTAACTGTTGGGTATGTCCCCAGAATATTCTTAAAAAAACATATAATTATTAAATATCTTATTAACCTTGTTTGCTTGATCCACACCGTAAGTAACAGACTCCATTTTTTTTTCATGGCCCGCATGCTCCACACTTGGGCCATAAGAATGGAAAAAAAGAATGGGTCTGTAACTTACAGTATGGATGTCGTGATTGGTTAATAAGAGGCATTTAATTATTACGATAGTAATTTGATTAAAAACAAGTTGAAGATATTAACTTACTGTGCAGGACGAACATGCTGTATAATGTACTGAATAACATCTACCATGGGGCCTCTACACAAACTGTCAATGTAATAAATGATATACTAAGTGAGCACACGAACCATAATTGCACAAGTCATAAATCAATGTCTTAACACAGGGTTCACACTTTTGTTTGTTTTAGAAATATCCCTTTTAAGGAACCTCTGCCATTACTGACCAGCAGAGCATTACCACTGTCAACCAAGGGAAGAGTCATCAGGCGTGTGTACGCAGTGTGATGATGTATGAAAGTGAGACCTGGCCAGTAAGGGCTGAGGATACATGCTGCATGGAGAGAAATGATATGCGAATGATACGATGGACGTGCAATGTCAGCCTAAAAGACAGACTTAGATCTGACAAACTCAGGGGAAGATTAAATCTGGAAAGTATTGGGAGATGTGTTGAGAACAGGAGACTCTGCTGGTTTGGTCACATTGAGAGAATGGACAAGAGTTTCTGGGTTAGTAGATGCAGAGCAGTTGAGGTGTCAGGTTCAGCTGGTAGAAGAAAGCCAAAGAAAACATGGGAAGAAGTGATAAGGATGGATTTGAGAGAAAGAACAGTTAGCAAAGGCCTGGCTAGAGATAGGTTAGCTTGGAAGTCAATTTTCTAAAAACTGACCAACGCATGCCAGCATGTAAAATGGACATAAAACTGAATATGATGATGATGATGATGATGATGATGGTATATATCTATATCAAAATGAGATGACCGTATCTCAAAGCTTACAAGTTATTGAGAAGTTTAATTTGAGGAGATCTGAATATCTTAGCTGACCCAGGGCTGATTTTGAATGAAATTTAAACTCCCTAGGTCAGTTTGTCTGGTGGTGTTTGAGTGTTGAGATTTTAATTGATAGGGTCCAAAACTAACAGTCATCCGGTCGTCAGACAACTACTATTTTTCACTGACGACCCAATCTTTGAAAATGGTCATTCCACTGACGACCTGATTTTTTTCTAAAAAAAATTATCTGATGGATTCTACAATAATCTTACATTTTCCCAAGGCAAAAAGTTTTACTGTTTTAACTCCGAAAAATAGCGAGATGAAAGAAAACACAGCATGATTTTGATGTTGCTTTACATGATGTTAATATTTATTTTATTAAGTAACATAAGCTAATGTAACAAGAATTGGCTTTTTGATGGTAAAGAATGATTAATACATAGCTGAATACAGTGTATTATGTAGTCTTAATTTTCCTGTTGTGGATGGGAAGTGGGAACAACCAAATTTTTCTCTGGACAACTAAATCCTAAAACATGGTTGTCCCTCTGACAACCTCTTTCAAGCTAATTTCGGACCCTGATTGATTTTTACATACTCTGTGCAAACCAGTATAGTTCTTTAAATCAAATTACAATCAACAGGAACTTGAAGTTTGAAACCTGAAGTTTGCTGAAAAACTCAGTTTTTCGAGTTGTGTTGAAAATGTCAGGCAGTACTGAAAGTCAAACCGATTTCTAAAACTTACTTATAAATAAAAAAAGAACAAGTGACTTCACGAGAATCAAGAATACTTTTGAGCACAAGTGGTGGCAAAAACCAGTCTACATTTAGACAAGTGTGTTATGTCTTCAAGTATAAAACGCAGATTAGAAAATCTATAATACAATAGGCCATTACTGGTAAACATTTTATCGGTCTGCATTTTAGACCTACTATTACAGTCCATCAACTCTTAAATAGTAATCTAAAATATCATAAGCCAGTGGCTAAACGATGGCTAAAACTATGAAAATAAGGACATCGCTAATTTCGAAGACTGTGTAAACGTGAATTAGCACCGAATTCGGTTTTCTGTGACACTGAGTGTTTTCATGAATACAATGCTACATAGTTTATCCTTACACTGCGAAGTCTTCAGTCGTGGGTAAAGGTGCACGAATATGTCTTCCCTGCGGTCTAAATCTCATTTCATCCACAGCCCAAGATCTCAAAGCTTCTGCAAGTTCCATTTGGGAGCCATATTGAGTTCGATTTGATTTGTGTGGCCGTCCGACTCCTGAACGCCTCCGTTGAGCCATAGTTCAATTGCATTGACACTAAAGAGTTCTATCTCAGGATAGTTCGGCAATGTATCAACATTTTAATACCCCAAACATTGAACAAACCTTTTTGCATTGTTAGAAGAGTCGTTTTTACCGCTCTTCTTCTTATAACTTCGTATAAGTAGCAACAAAAGAACCTGATTTCTATGGTACTCAACGTGATCTCTTGCACCAAGTGCCACACATTTGCTTTCATTATTAAGAGCCTGCACAATGAATACTGAAATTGACAATGGCGGGATTAATACTTTCATGTTCGTAGTATTTGGTTTATATCGGTTATGAAAGCTTAATGAATAGAACCAGCTTTGCGTTATCAAAAGTGTTTTTCTATGGCTGTGGAGCAAACTCCCTCAACAAAGAAGGTGCGAGTTATATTTTATTTTTGGAGAATACTGTACGTACATTTTGCATATTTTTAAAAACACTTCATCCGTCATTCGACATCGACACACATTTGCAACTAAACACTGGATTTTTTTAGTGTTATGTTTTGTTTTACATCACGATAATATAGTGCAGCTGTGTTTTGGGATTGCCAGCTTTTGCTTTTCAAATGATTATGTTGACAAAAGCTTGCTTCATACGTTGTCTTATTGAAATCATCACGATCATCGCAAATATAATTATTAAGTTGTTTTAAAAGAATTCGGAATGATTTCCGTACTGGGGCGTACTGGGTCCTGTTGGGTTAGGGTTAGGATTAGCTATATAGAGAATAGATGAGATTCTTATGCATAAACTGTCTGCATAATTAAATACGCCCCAATACGGAAATATGGCTATTGATGAAATATGTAGTAAACACTCCTTTGCTATCTGCACAAAGCCACACAGCTCTGTGCAAATCAGATATTAGACATTTCTGAGATAGATAATAGCTACTACCAAGGTGGTTTAATGACTATTTAACTAAATTCAATACTTGTTAAATTCTAGCACTAATTTAATGTGCTTTCTGTGCTTGTTGCAACATACATACATACATAAACTTTGTTTCAGTGTCAAGCTGGGTCATATTAACCACGCTTTGTAAATAGTCAACTGGTTTGCCTCCTATCAGTTGGGGTTTTTAATTGTGTCGTGTATTTGTCAAACTCGGAGAAATTAGTTTCACAGCTACTCCAAAATCCGAGTATAAATAAAGTAATTTATTTATTATATTATATTTATATCGATAATCTTGTCGCGGAAATGACACTACAGATGAACCCTTTAAATTGTACCTTAATGCCAAGGAAAGGTTAGCACTGGGTGGCTTTAACCTAAGGGAATGGTTGGCGGATTCACAAAACACTGATGGGTAAGTTAGAGGATAATGAAGGAAATCAGACTTAAGCTAAGGTTAACATGGGAGTCGTAGATGATAGCAAGTCACACAAAGTGCTAGATGATCTTGCTACCAGAAGTGACAAACAGATTAGGCCTTTAAATTGTACCTTAATGCTAAGGAAAGGTTAGGTCTGGGTGGCTTGGCGAATAACAAAACACTAATGGGTAAGTTAGAGCGTAATAAAGGAAATCAACGCACAGCTATGTAAAGCAGACTTGAGCTAAGGCTAACATGTGAGTCATAGATGATTCCTTGGGACAGTAACAATGATGTGTTGGGATTCGAGTTTCAACATGTTTACGAAGATGCCGAACTGCTGAAGATGATAAAACGCAACAATCTTGGCGTCTTAGCATGTTTATTTTCCACAGTTGGAGTAATTAACCCTAACTGTTTCAGCTAGAATCTTCTTCCACACATTGTGCAGAAAGTTGGAGCTAGTGTTGCATAAAGAGTTGATGTTGGACCTAAAGAGGCAGTGGGAGGAATGGGTCGAGGGCCCAAAACAAGTTAGAAGGATGGTTGTGTCCCAAAATGTGTTGAATGAAACCAATAACAAAGTGCGACTTTATGGGTTCGCAGACGAAAGTTGTAAGGCTTACTGCGTTGTTGTGTATGTCGTTCATGAAGATGGGGGAGAGCGAAAAGTAAGGTTATTTTATAATGGCGACCGTTTAAAAAGACCTTGAAAAACGTCCGTTGACAAAGAAAAACCAATAGACGGTTAAATCAACGCTCTCTTTACTAACTTCTTCACTGAATATACCGTAAAATCCTTAGTCATGTCTTTGAATAAAGATGAAAAGTCCAATAAAACGCTCTGAAGATGGAAGAGAGTTCGGACAAACGTGCTCACAGTTCTGTGTGTGACAACCGCTTTTGCCGACACACACTTGCAGGCCTGGTTTGTAAGTCTAACGGAAGTAGAAATTAAAGCGGAAACATTTACAGCATTTATAGGTTTAAAAGGACTTGACCTCGGAGAAGATAAGTTGCCCATTGAAAGAGCTCTGGGAGTCCCGTGGTGTGTCGAATCAGATGTTGTTAACTTCCGAATAAAGCTAAAGGTTAGACCCTGTACCCGGAGACGCATATTGTCTACCATCAGCTCAATCTATGATCCATTAGGCTTCATCGCCCCAGTTGTGCTTTCAGGCAAGACGATTGTTCAAAGATTATCTCTAAGTGCCAGAAGTTATATGCCAATTGCTGATGAAACCTTTGCCCAATGGGAGCGATGGAGAAGTCAGTTGTTTTCTTCTGCAGTCGTACCTAGTTGCTTCAAGCCTCCCATGTTTTTGAAAGCTGGTCTCAGCCCAATTGCACAGTATGTCAGATGCTTTAGAAATTGATATGGGTCAATGTTTGTATTTAAGACTCGTTAACGAATATGGCAAGATCAATTGTACCTTTGTAGAAGGGTAGTAAGGAAGTCGCGCGTGACCCCAAGAAAAGCAGTCAGTGTCCCAAGGCTCGAAATCGCAGCTGCAACCATCTCAGCAAAAGCAGCCGCGATCCTGGAAAAGGAACTCGAATACAAAGAGATAGATGAATTTTATTGGACGGATAGCAAGGTAACACTAGGATTTATCAACAACGTGTCTAGAAGATTCCGTAAATATGTTGCTAATCGCGTTCAAGCAATACGAGAGTAGACGTTTCCATTGCAGTGGAAATAAGTGGAGTCAAGTTTGAATCCAACGGACGAAGACTCAAAAGGACTCACGGTTCAGTAGTTCGTGAAAAGGTCCATGTGGCTCAAAGGTCCTAATTTTCTGAGGCAGAAAGAAAAATACTGGCCAGTACAGGACAATAACGCAAGCGAACTGGAAAAAAGTAACCCGGAACTGAAGAAAATCGGTCTTCGCGCCACAAATGTGCAAGAGCAAGAAAGTCTCTTGGCGAGATTAGAAAGATTCTCTGACTGGCAAAGGCTAAAAGCAGCAGTTGTAAGATATATGAAGTTAAAGCAGTGGTTACAAGATAAAGTCAGGACAACCAAGGCAGGTCCCTTTCCTCCCATCACTGTGCAGGATCTAGAGCAAGCAGAGACAGAAGTAATCAAACTGGTGCAGTCCGATGTCTTCAGTGCTGAAATAAACGTTTTACAGAACATTTCTGGCACGGAAAACAAATTGGATAAACAATGGCAGTTAGACAAGAAGAAGAAGACTTCATTGAAGAACATTAGCACTCTTCATTGATTGGGTCCATTCTTGGAAATGAATGGTGTATTCAGAGTCGGAGGAAGGATAAACATGGCAGATCTAGGTGAAGGCCTGAAAACATTGATCATATTGCCGTGTAAGGTTGGGCATGTAAAACAGCTGGTGGTCAGGTTTTGTCACGTATGTTTTCCAAGTATAGTGGAAGAGGTATGACCCTTAATGAATTGCGTGCCAGAGGATATTGGGTCATCGATGAAAACAAAGCAGTATGGCGATACATCTCAGTGTGTGTAAGGTGTTGCTATCTATGAGGCCCAGTTTTCGAAGAGAAAATAGCTGACCTGCCCGAGTCACGCCTACAGTCTGCACCACCTTTTACGTATTGTGGTGTAGATTATTTTGAATCGTGGTATGCCAAGCAAAGCAGATCAGAAGTCAAACGCTTCGGAGCCTTATTTTCCTGCGTGTCCGGTCGAGCCAACTCGTTAGATGCTGACTCCTTCATTCAGATAGCACGAAGATCCATACAGACGAGGACCGGTGAGAGAATTGCTCAGCGATCCTGGCGCCAATTTCGTTGGTGCTCAAAATGAATTGAAGAAAGTAGTCGAGGAAATGGACAAGGGAAGATTCAGGGAAGAACTTTTGAAAGAAAACATCGATTGGGTAATGAACCCAGCTAAAGCAAGCAACTATGGAGGAGTGTGGGAACGACAAATTCGTTCTGTTCGTAGTATCATGACAGCGTTGCTAGAAGAACATGGCCGAAAGCTGAATGACGAGTCTTTGCACACATTCATGTGCGAAGCAGAAGCTATAATTAACAGTCGCCTTCTTACGGTAGACACCATAAGTGACCCGCTCTCACCTTTGCTTTATTTAGTGAAGAAGGTAGTAAAGAGAGCGTTGATTTATCCGTCCATTGGTTTCTGTGTGACAGTGGTACGTTTTCAAGGACCGCCATTATAGTCGGAAAAACAACGCAGCTTTGGATAGAAACTTTATTCATTGTGAGAGTTCAGAAGTATAATGGAGAAAGGAAAGAATAGTTCGAGCTTGGAAATTCAGATGAATGGAAAAGAAAAAGAAACGGAACAATGGAGTTTACAAATTTTGGAGCCCTTGCAGAACAGAACAAGAACGGCTACGCCAAAAGGTAGGAAGTTTGAACTCACTAGACTAAAAGAAAATTGAAAAGTAGCTCTGGTCAACGTAACTAACTACTCTACTACTCTCTACTACTGCCTCCTTTGGTCAGCAATTCCTAGGAAACTTTGCACCAAGCTCATTTCCCAATACTTCAAATGTTAGCTATTGTCTTCCCCTATCAAATGACCCACCAATGACCCACCTGTTCCCCCCACAACTGGTTCAGGTACGCATATCTCCAGTTCAACTCCTGTTGTCAAGCAGACCTTGAGCGAATTTGCAGATATAAAAAGAAAGCAAACTGAGGTGTCTGAAATGATATAAGCACAACAAGTTAGAAGTTTACTCCCTGCACACAAACCAACCATGGTCTCAGGAGATGTGATGAAATACCCAGTATTTACTACAGCCTTTGAGACCCTCATAGAATCAAAGGTAGAGAGTCCCATTGAAAGACTTTACTTTTTAAGCCAGTATACGAACGGCAGAGCTGAAGAGTTACTTAAAGGTTGTCTTCAAAGGAAAACAGTCACTTCCTATGATGAAGCACGAAAGGTGCTGATAAAACATTTAGGAAATTCAGTTGAATGGAATAGAAAAGGAAAACGGAACAATGGAGTTTACAAATTTTGCAGCCCTCGCTGAACAGAACAAGAACGGCTACGTCGAAAGGTAGGAAGTTTGAACTCACTAGATTAAAAGAAAATTGAAAAGTAGCTCTGGCCAACGTAACCTAGCACATAAACAAAATATGTCAACAAGATCTCGTGTTTCGCGGAGAATGTGAGGCGCCGAGATACTGACTCTGCCACTAACATCAGTTTTTGCTTCCTTTGTGGTAGAATGCATAACTTAAACGAATGCTATGAGCTCTTGCAAAAGTCGCTAGCGAGCCGAGATCTTGTTAAAAAAAAGAGGTTAAGTTACAGTTTTCTCGGTACTGATCATCTGTCAAGATTCTGTAAAGCAACACAAACTTGCGCTAAATGTAAAAGGAAACATCAGCCTCACCTCATGATGATAACTTTAAAGACGATATCAACGAGGTTAACAAATCCGCAAGTACATCAAAACAAAGAGAAGGAGAAAAGGGCCTCTGCTCAAACCACGATTTGCAACATCACCGAAGCTGGTGACCTGCCATTAGCATGGGAGAAATACCAATATGGCTTCATCACAACAATAATCCACAACAACGGTAGTGGTGGCACATTTGTTTCAGAAGAATGTATGAATGAGCTCAACGTTGAGGCAGCGAGACGAAGCTACGGTGCATGGAGCCCAAGAAGTCCGAACCAAAGTTGTTAAAGGGCTGGTAGTAACACACTTCCGATTTATCGTTAGTCAAAACTTCCCTCGAGTTTATGTAAGACAGAACATCCCAGTGGATAAGGAAGAGATACCTAGGCCAGAGGTGGCACAAGAACAGACACAATCTTCAGAGGCTAGTCATATTCCACCATAAATGAAAGATATAAAAATTGGTTTTCTCATTGGTCTTGATTGCCGCCGTCTGGTTAGCCTAGTTGGTAAGGTGCCAGTCTATCTTGCGGGAGGCTGGGGTTCGATTTCCGACCGGACCAACACTCAGGGTCTTAAAATAATTGAGGAGAAAGTGCTGCCTTTGTTCTAACATCTGCAAACGGTTAGACTTTCGCGTCTTCTCGGATAAGGACGTTAAACCGTAGGTCCAGTCTCTCGACAC
>JAOBBB020010940.1:0-16022 GCA_025331005.2 Zoanthus gigantus | reverse complement strand
CGTGGTCAAGTTGAGCAAGTGCTCGACCACGAGACCACGATCTCAACCTTGCCCACCGTTTCAAAAAATTATGCCATTTTAACTGAAAACCGTTTCATATTATATAAACTCTTAGTCTTCGGCCATCGTAGCTTAATTAAAAATATAACACAAACAGCGGCGATAAACATTTTAAAAACGCGCATTTTATGAAGTTAACTTTTCGTATGCTAGTCAACATACATTTTCAAAAGTTTCATATTACTTGCATGAGTTTCTCGTGAGCATCAGTGTTTAGTGCAGCAGCCATTTTAACCATACATTGAAAGACATGATCAGTTTTGTTATGAAAAGTTTATATAATTTCCATGTCAGGCGCCTTGAATACAGAGCCGAAGATCAGAAAGCATGTCACTTCAGTTCAATTTTACCTACATCTTGTATTACCAATTAACAAAACAAAAAGCTTTTGACTTTGAAATATTCTACAACTGTTACAAATCACATCAAATAACCTAGGTTGGTCAACTTATCTTGGTGCCTCGAGCTTAACTCTTTCAGTCTTTGTTTTAACTTCTGTAAGCTTTTCAAACCCCTTTTAAGTATGTACTAAGTGCACCTCTTTATTTTACTTACCCGTGATGATCCTTTAAATAATATGAAACTCCAAACTTTTTTTCGTTGTGGTTATCGACTGGTGGAGTGAAACTCAACTTGAGACTCGCGTAACAACTGTGTCACAAGCAATTGACCCAGGCTTTCTCCTTGTAAAACAATTTAATCCCCATTAATACAAACGTGGTGTAAATATAGATGCATTGAGTTCGACCTGAAATTGGAAGCATGACCAAGCTGTATGAAAACTGACATTATAAAGTTCTAGAACATTTTTTAATCCGAAATCTTATCACCAAATTCAGATTGCGATTAATGCTTTCTGATATCAAAGTATGTCGCAATTTTGATTACATTATTGGTGAATACCGCTGTTAATACAAAAGATGTTCCAGCACTTTTAATGCTGAACCAAGATCAAACCAAAAAAGCAAATTTTGCAGTTCTGGAGTGCAATCGTGAACAAGTAGTCAATTATCAAGCATGTCGCACTATTACTGATTCCTAACTTGAGGTTGTGTTCCGATTTTGAGGTGCATATTTAGATGTATATCTTAAAACTAAGTTGTTTTTAAATTATTCGTTAGCTTGCTCGTTATACAGATTATATATTTGTGTTTAGATATATAGAGATTGACACTGATTGATTTCTGCAAGTGCGGTTTGTTGTAAGTTAGTAATTGAGAAAAGTGATTAATCTACACCGACTCTCTTCTTAATCTGTGGTGCAATTCACGGTTTGGCTTCACAAATTATTAAAAGAAATCATGTATAAAACGATATTATATTGACTCATAGCTATTGACCTCTTGATAAGATGTGCTTTTTGACGGTAGCCGTTTAATTGCCACAGTGGCCAAATGATAAGTTCGAAGTCAGACTCATTATATTGTGATTACATGGGTCAAAACGTTCATTGAATACTATCAGTCTCTTATTATGGCTGCATTTGTGAGTAGAATCAGTTTAAAATTGCAATTCGATATGCTATGTTATGTTATGACATGCATGTAAAAGTATATAGTTTTGTTCCTCTCCAAACTAACGGCGCGTACGATACTCCTTGAGCGCTTGAAAGATCAGCAACACTACGTATTACAGTGGTGCCATCCACATACTTCCATTTTGCATACCTGGTAGCCAAAAACAGCATTTTCTGGTTTACTAGGTCCCATTTTAAAACGTAGTAATTCCCCGAAAAATTAAAGCGTTGTTGTCTAGACGTTTAAGTCAGCTATCCAGCAAGTTACACGACGTACGGCGAATAGAGAGAACATTGACCTTGCGCGCATGAAGATTGTGATAAGATAAAAGGCCGTCCTGTAATCAAACAGGATTAACCTTGTTGCAATTTTAGGTAAGGAAGCCTTCGCTCAAAAATGGATACAGATCTTCAATGAATACAAAGCAAAAAACTTCCTCTATATCATTGGTCAGGATTTATCACCTGCAACACTAAGGCACCGGCAGACCGATCAACATAATCAACTGCACGGCAAGATCTGATATGATATATAAGAATAATTTTTAAAAGAACTATTGAAGTTAGTGCGAGAAAGTGAAGGACTCTGTTCAGAGTTGATTCAATTACAAACCTCTGATATAGTTAGCTCGCGGCGAATGGTTGTTGGTGAAGTATGATGTAGCTTTAAAACTCGGTGAGATCAATGAAGGATCGCGTGAATTAACAAAAATACTTGACTGCTTAACAAGCATAAATTTGTCAATTCCAAGCGTGATAAGGCTCTTAAGTAGAAATAGTTCCTTGTCGCAGCAAGTAGCCAGCAGCAGACGACAGGTTAATGAAACACAATGACACAAAGATAACGGCAAAGCGTCCAGCTTTCTGCTCGGTCCCTCATACACCAGCGATTACAATCATCATTTTATTCTTAACCAAATAGAGAAGAGATTACAAGATAAAATGCGATGACCTGAGTGTTTGTATTGCAAGTAGAAGACAAGGCCTGACATAGCGGGTCGGCTGGGATGGATTTGGTTGATCTCGCCGGGAAAACTAAATGTTTTTTTTTTCTAACACAGTGTTTGATGCCCTATAAATCATGATAATTTAAAACAAAATTCATTAATGTAGTTTGTTTCCTTAAAGCTCTTAGACGCAACCTTGTCTATATACTAGAGACCCCTCTAAAGGCGTGCGTTGTTTGCCCCCGAACATAAAAAATTCTACGTACTGCCCTGGAAAATGTGCCAATCCAAATGTTTGAGTTGGATATGAAGCAATATGCAAATTATTGAAAACAAAATCTTAGCCAAGTCACTGCTAGCCGCTGGCAAAGTTGCTTAAGAGTATGATATGAAACATCGAGCAGCTACATTGCCGTATCGCGTAATGCATAAACTGGATGTCCGCGCTACAGTAAATTTAAGGAAGAACTGACTCTTTGCATTGAATTGGCAACGCGCCAAAAAAACCCTCAGTACAAAGGTAAAGCAGCTCACACGTTACTAGGCATGATTCAAATCAAATCATTTAAAAAATGAATAACAGATTCTGTTGGAAGGTAACATGCGATGGACAATGTTTTGCCCAGAGGGAATTGTAGAATCTAATTCTCTACGCACCGGCATTGCGGGAGCTTTCTCTTCTTGTAAGAGATTGGCAGCATATGCAAACGACTTTTCTCCCCCTCTCGCATCAAAATCTTTTTATACTGATCGTATTTTAGGCATTTTGAACAGTTTTTCTTTAAAAGTCTGTGGTGTTGAACAAAAATTTTAGCGAATAATAATGAGATGACGGAGTTGGGCTAGAAGTTCTACGCATGAGCAGAACTACTTATACTCATGTTGTGTGTGTGTGTGTGTGTGTGTGTGTTATTCTGTGGAAGTGGCAATCTTTAAGATTCTCATATTCCTTGTCATGATTTACACACCAGTAACAATTTCTAGAAATGTAAGTGCAGACTCAGTGAAGAATATTGTTCTCTATCTCTGCTCTCCTATTCGCTATCCTTCAATAAATCAGTTTAACTAAAAAACGCGAAAAAAAATGCAGTTTCACTTCTAAAAAACCTCAGAATATCTACGCTCCATAACCTTTACCCTCTTTTTCACACTTTCCTGATATTATTATTGACGTATCATAGTTGGTCATGGTGAGTATCTGTCCTACCTTCTAAACTCCTTTAAAGACCTAAAGTTGCTTGTTTTCTGGGGCGCGCTTGGTTTGGAGTAAGGTTTTTTTTACGAGAAACCGTTTTTATTCTGAAAACAATCAATAAAATACATACATAAAACGGAGTAAAAAAATAGAAGAAATTAATGCTATTGCAAAAACTGATTGACGAGTTCTTCCGCTTGCGAGCTTCTATTGTTTCCTTTGCATGAGTTTATTTAGCAATAACGTACAACACATTGTATATATTCTTTCTTTATCTTTTTCTAAAAAACCAACACGATTCCTGAAATTTTTTCTAAATCAGAAAATAAGTCCTGAGATATGATGTTATGTGATGACCGATATTATTCCAGTTAGAAGATACATACTCATTTGCCAGTTTCCCAGATGTACACATCCAAAATGCGTGGGCTGGTCATATAACCTCCTGGCATGCGCACTTTTGTTAATATCATCACAAGTAGCTTTTTTATTAACTATTGTGTTCCAACTTGTTTCTGCAAACTTTTGTTGTGAATTTCGAGCACACCTTGAGATTGGTATAACTATAGGATAAGAAGATTGCATCGTAAAACAGATCAGAAAATATTCGCACTTATATACGTACAGGTGTTTTGAGGTGAAAAGTGTTGGCACCAGTTTATTTGCTACAGTTTATTTGGATCGTGTTAATTTGTGTAGAAGTGAGTATTGAAAAAATGTTGTAGGAAAACCCGTTTACAACTTTCTGTATCGTTGGATCCCGGCCAGACTAAGTCAACCAAACAATAATGTAATAAGTTAAGTATAAGAAAGGTTGACAAACAACGACAATTAATAAAGTTTAGCAACTATATTTCGATCGGCCACACCGATCTTCATCAGGTTATAAGGATATTTTTACATAAACATGAGTAATATATATTGGGAAAAAGAAATATGATATTTAAAGCTGTCAAAAAATATTTAAACGGTTGAAAGACAAACGAAATATGATATAGCGTGTAAATAACAAATAAGTTGTAAATTGTACAAAACAAAAAAGTGTAAGATAAAAGGAAAAAACAGGGTAGAAAAAGTAATAATTATAGATCTTCTCTTATGTATGTGTGGAGATGAGGCATGATTTCCATGGCAACGCCATTGTCAATTGAATAGGTGATATTCTTGCGAACAAAACAAGAAAAACTATTTCATGGCAAAGTTTTTCTAAAAACAAAAACAAAAACAAAATTGGCCTCATCTTAAAATACAATTTCGAAAACCTTTAAAAAAACACGATTCACACTAAAATAATTTATAAATGTTGAATGAAAACTCTTACTTTTCAAAATCAAGTGCAAAAGCACTGATTTTTTGTATACTTATATTAAGGACTGCTTTATTACTTTCTGATGTGTTTGGTTTGTTAAAAAGAAAAGCTTAAAGAATGATTGAATTCTTATATTCCTCAAAACCGTTTGCTTGAAATAGAAAGTAAAAGGGTAAATGAAATGTTCAACTTAAACTGATGATATAAAAGTAGGAGAAATTTATAATGAGGCAACCATACCTTCTCCTTAGAAGTTGAATTCTAGGTCAGTAGTGCTCAACCGTAATACAATCTCAGTAACAAGAAAGTAAAAGGATATAGCTCTTAAAAATCTCATGCAGTTGCGTTCTTATCATTGCACACATGCAACTTTCACAATATGATTAACATATTACACATATATTATTTAACTCTTCGACGATTCCGAATCGTGTAGTTGATGGGAAAAAAATAAAAATGTATTGCAAACAAAAACAGGCGCCATTGATTTGATAAGGTATGTCAATAAAATAAAATACCCTATCAGTTTAATTTTGACTAAAAGTGCATTAAAGGTCTTTGAGTTTACACCTGAAAACAAAAAAACACCGCCAAAACATGCGGCTATATAACCTTGGAGTAATGTTTTACGGTTTTATAATCACAAATGTTGGAACGTTGGGCGTTCAAGAAAACGCTGTCAGTTGTTGTTGTTGCAATTGTATCTTAATACAAGTTAAATGTTTTTTGCATTATTCAAAAAAGCTTTATCCAATTTTTATCAAATGACAAATATTCTGAAATCATTTCAGTTTCTAATAAGGACAGTCATATAGAGGAATACAAGTTGCAACAACTTTATCAGATGAAAAATTGAAGTAAATAAAAGATAATAATTTCTTCGCGTCCAGTATTCAGAAAACTTTGGTGGTACACAGACCGAGTGCTTTGTTTTATAATAATATTTTTAATAATTTGTTACTATTATTTTGAAACTTGCTCAATGAAAATTCTTCTGAGCGAAATTCAGTAATCTCTGTCACTGCCTTCAACAAAATGTTGTTATTCACATGTGCATAAAATACATTTACAATCAACACATCTGTGTACAATTTCTATAATTTTACTGTGTTTGTCAAGAATTTGCACAAGTCAATGTTCTTAAAATTCAAGGTTAATTTTGCTTTCTTAATAAATGTAAGAGAATTGTTTGCAATAATCTGATTATCCTCTCAAGCTATAAGTTTTAGTATTTTCTTCAATAAGAATCGTATTTATTTGCCTTTTAAGTCTTGAAAAATGGTTTCGGAGATCTTCGAATTGAGGAAAACTATAAACATTCGACAAAGTTTATCGTCAGTTTTTGATGCTCAGTAAACCTCAAAAGACAAAAATACGTTCTTTGCATGCAAAAATTACCTCTGTATTGACGAATGCAAGATTTCAGTATTACTTGCCGCTTTCAAAGAGGCCAGGAAATAAACTTGTTTTTCTTTCGCTGTGAAAATGCAGAAAAGCTTTTGTGTGAAAGTCTTTTCACAACTGAACCTATTGTACAACAGTAATTAATCTTTGCTAAATTTTCATAAAGTGATAAATTGTCTGCTCACAGATAAGCTTTGAATTAAACTTACCTACAAATAATTTCAAAGGATTTCCTCTTTGCATTCTGAAAATCGGAAGTAATATTAAATATAAAACAGAGCCACTGTTTGATTGCTTAATTACTAAAGTGTTATGGGCTTTTTACATTTCGTTTGTGGGTTTTAAAGTATGTTTCTAGGGGTTTTGATAAATCATGTAGGGGAAAATCTTGTTGCATCAGCAATTTTCTTTTCACTATTTGCAGAAGTTTTATTCTGTACTGTGACCGAGTCCAAAAAGCTAAAAACGAAAATTTTTGAAAGCAGATTTACCTGCTGTGTTTTCCTAATTTAGTTAACAACGGGAAAACCAACTCGATTAAGGTTCCATTTCAAAAGAGGAGGGCAAGAAGAAAGCGATAAGAAAATTTTACTTCGATAATTGGACATGCGTGTGACGAAAACAGACATCTGTTGACAAATTGAGTAGGAAGGAGTTGCTGATTGGAAAATAAAAATTGGTTTTGTAATCTTTATAAACGCATTTTTGAAGAAACATAGCAAACAGATAAGTTGAGAAAGGCTATCAGAAATGATAAAATAAATCTTTATTTTGGCTTTTAGAAAAGAATTCTATTAATATTTATAGCCTGTTTAATGTATTTCGTAAACATTCGTTTTTCTGGGCGTCAAAAATTTTCTATTTTCGTTTGTTCGTGTCTCTGTAAAATCACTTAACTACCACATAAGTACGTGAGGAATACATAATTTATAAATTGTAGATTTTTTTTTCATTTACTGACAGGCTTATTTTTATTCAATCTTTTAAAGTAAGTCATTCATAAACTTGAAGTTGGAGTAAAATGGGCGTGACAAAGTCTACAAGGTATGTAAAAAAAAATCTTAAAATTTCACAGAACTTGTTTTTGATTTCCAGATGAAAATTATTTCATATGACAAGGTAAAAGAAAATTGTCAAAGAAATGAGCTGGCATATGTTCCAGAGAGAGCAGACGAAACTGAAGAATTTGCACTTATTTAAAATGTATATTTTATAACATTGTCAACTGAAGTAGATTATATATTCCGTTTTTGAAAACCTCTATGTCAAACTCCCGGTTTAGGGCGAAAACGTTTATCCAAATCTGACAATGTCATGGCAATTACACTGATAGAATTACATATTTAAAAATGAATTAGTAAATCTATACAATAACTGGCTATTAGAACTCGGCAGATGTTTAATAAAATGTTTCTGGGCACAGAAAAACTGAATGTTTTCTGATTTACATTACAATTTTTGGCATTCGATAATTGTGTGTTGAAAGTATTTGAAATTAGATAAAACTGATTGCGCAACTGACGAGTTTGTCGCCATTTGACGTTTTGTGCTTGTCTTCAAAATCGCCAAAGAAACTGTGAATAACAGCCAAAACAGGTATTTTCAAATAAGAAATTTGTCGGTTATTGACTCAAAAAAACACAAATTATCAAATTGTAAAAAAAAAGTAAATAAACCAAATTTTTAGCCGTAAAGTAATTGAGGAAGTATAATATAGTACTGATGTTTTCTTCTTTTTATACTAAACAAGAATTTGAAAAGCTTTCATCGCTTCTAAAACCTCAGAATTTTGTTTACCGCTGAAGCAAGACACTAAGTCTATTAGGAGCTGATGCGAACTATCACCATCTTCAGTAAAAAAAAGACGATTTACCAATCTCAAAAACACATAGTAAGTAATCATTGCACCAAACGAAAACAAAAAATTTTTTGATTTCGGATAAGTTTGTTTTGCCTTCAGAAACCATAAACTAAGGTTATTGAAGAAAGTTCGATTATTATTGTAATACTCAGAAAAAGCAGATCATCATTTTGTTTCAAGTATACCTAAAACGTAATTGCTATCTTGTTTTTCGATACTGAATAAAGAAAAAACTGTCATAAATATAATTTATGAGGTAAAAACGAAATCAAGATGAGGCGAAATGTCGCTGATTAGATTAAAAGAAACATATTGTATGGTGCCGGGGGGAACACACAACGCGTGATTTAGACATTGCAGGCCTCAAAATGTTCAGAGCTGTAGGTTGCTCTAAGACCGTTTAACCGAATGCAAGCAGTAATATAAGTTTTACTCTAAGGAAAGATTTACAGTTCTTATAAAATACTAAACCAAGTCTCAAGGCAAAAAACTGTTAATCCCAAAAGTAAAGCTCAATTAGTCCCCACAGTAAATGGTTCAATGTTTAACCATGTGAATGACATTCACTCCGACGAAGGACTACAGTCCAAAACGTCAGTTTAAAAATTCTTTTCATTACGGTGTAGAACTTATCTATTTGTAAAACTGTTTCATGAAATACATGATTTGATTTTGAGAAATTAAGGCGACTATCTGAAACAGCTACTTTGAATTAATTCAACATATGCATTTATGTGCTGTTATTTTTCCAAATGTTTTCCATCTGATATAAACTCTTTGAATAGTCATTATAATATGATTCCAAACTCAATTTGCCGCAGAGAACTGCAATGGACACCACAGAGTAAACGGCCAAGAGGACTACCCAAAACTACTTGGCGCAAACCCGTAACAGCAAAATTGAAGACTTCATTTATTTCAACAATTGCTTGTAGATAGATATCTGAACAGACATGATTAGAATTCTGCTGAAAAAATAGCAAAACAGTTACTGTTTATCAGCAGGATACCTAAGTTGTGTGCAATTCTACAATTGGTTTCGGCTCCACTACATGTGTATGTAACATGTACCGGCATGAGTAAGTAAACTCCCTGGCCTACTGAAATCTAGTCAAGGCGGGGAGAGAGGATTACAAGGCGGTGACTTAATGATAATATTGAAGAAAAAAGGAGTTAATAGTTGTAACAGCAATGGTTCTACATACTGTTGATGGGATTTAATTCCAATCTATGTTAAGAATGAGTTGAAAATGATCTCAGTTTTAAGGTAAAGAAAAGAATCAAAGCATAACAACAACCACAGCTAAACTACAAAATAAATAATTCGGAAGGATCTGGATACCAGTATATGTTGTTTACCATTAATAAATGTGTATTTTTAATATATTTCTTGAATTACATTGTATTTTCTTTTATTTCTGGTAGAATATGGAATTGCATTCCACAACCTTGCGCCAAAGGCAAGATTTTTCTGGATTATTATGGAGAGCGGCAGGAGTAAAAGCCAGAGATGACGCTCCAGTGGGAATAAGGAGGATAAGTAAATAACAGTATAATTGTAGAGGCTTAGCTGGCTTAGGGTAGCCCCTGGTAGGCTGATCAGCAAGGGCTTACAACATTATATAGATTTGTAGTTAAACTCAATACCATGCACCTCCGCCAAATTGACTACAAGCAAACGTCAAGCTAGTACAGCCGTGATCCCAACTGTGATCCGAGACATTACGACGGCAATGAATATAAATATGGTATGGATAGAATATTAAGTTTTACTAGCATGGAAAAACAAACAACGCTACGATCTTGATTTGTTTTTCAAATGCGTTTTGACCTTAACCAGTTGCTATTTATTGTAAAACTATGTTGTCATGTTTGTTTAAAAAAAGTTTACGTTATTTTTTTCTGATTTCTAAAGTGTCAAGAGTATTAAACAACAAAAGCATGTGAGACAAGAAGTTATAGCTTCATTTTAGTTTTAATTTTTTGTTTTAAATTAGCTCCAACAAATAAGGAAGACCAGAAGTGCTTGAAATGAAATCCATTCAAAGACTACGTCGCGATAAAGTGAAATGCGCAGTACAAGTGAGACAAAATCTGATTATATTGGAGGCGCACACGTCAAAGGCTTGAAAATGAGACCCCACCTCGAAAGCAAAACACTATTCTTTTCTTGGACAAATAAAAATCATCATCAAAACTTTGACTTCGTGTGATCTTCTCTCATTCTCTTTGTTGCCAGTATTTCGACTTCTCTCCACCATTTTTCAATTACCTTTAGTTAATGTTTTGGAAATCTTCACCAAGTGGCTGTTTGTCTCTCTCTATATTTCTTTTTGCTAAAATTCGAACTTAATGATTCTCTCTTGAAATTATCTGCTGGTTTACAAAGTATGTGGCGGATCCAACTGCATTTGTGGCGTGGAATTTGCACCTCTACGCTTTTTTTTCCTTGCCCTTTTCTACAGTTCTTCATTTCTTACTTTGTCAGTCCATTTGACGCTTAAAACCAATAAAAAAAACATTTGTTGAGGTGCGTCTGAAGCTTGCGCCACGTTGCCTTTGTTGTTTTCAATCAGTTCCACAGCAGAAAGCTCCGCCTTTTGTATTATTGACAAATTCGAGTTCATTGTGTGGCCAGCAATTGCGTCTGTTTATAAACAAAACACGAACGGGAAGTCTCTACCCCTTTTAATTAATATGCAGCCTGAGCTCACTGCATTGCACGAACTTGAAGCAAAACTAAATTTGAAAAAAATAAAAATATTTAAAATAGATATAAAAATACAAAATTTAAATGGCGTAGTTCAAATGGAATAATATAGAAATCACAAAAAAGCTGTACATGAAGAAAGATTAAAAAACAGAACTGTAAGTAAATTAACTCGAACGGAATAATTTTTGGGAGCAAATAGCAAAACATTTAATGAAATTTGTCAGAAACTGAAACTCGAATCGTGAAAGAAAATCTATCATCTTAATTTGTTTTAGAATTACTCGGCAGTCCTTCCTTCCTAACTGACAACTGTCGAAAACCGTCGTCAGACGCCGGTGATATATCCCCCATTATTGATGCCTTGAAATTGGACTTGACTTGCCTACGATCTTTCCTGAAGAGCTGATACCCAGGTATTTCAATGCTTACATCATTTATACTTATAGTCGCGTCCAGCTAAGTTTTAGATGTAGTAAATATGTCAAAACTACTCTTCTTCTCCTTTTTAACTCGATTCTTACGAGTGTGTGCCGTATTGAAGGTGCATGCATGGTTCAAAATAAATCATTAAGTTAGGTGTTTGTGCAGTGCAATGTTTGTAATAACATTATAATAAAACTAGATGTTCATGAATAATACTTTATAGTAAGATATAATTATAATAATGTTAGAGTCCAAGTTTCTGTTTAAAAACTAGTAGGGTCTGTGCCTGGACCACCGAATCGGGCAGTCTATTCCAGTCTCGCCATGCTAATTATATAGCATGGCGAGTCTCTGGCTTTGTCGTCTTTGTTCACTGAAAAGGCATCCAATCTGGTTCCTGCAGCATTTCTGTGATACTCGAGGTATAGTTGTATCGGCCAAGTACAAACCGAGCTGCCCTTCGTTGCACCATTTCCAGTTTATTGATGTTTTCCTTAGTGCATATGTAAGGATCCCAGGCTATACACAAGCATTTCTAGTGTAGGTCGTACAAGGCTGTAGTAAGTAGAGGTCTTGACGGTAGTTGAACTTACTCTAAGGTTTCTTTTGAGGAAACACAAAGTTCTATTGGCTTTACTGGTTATATCATCTGTGTGCTTGTTCCATCTCAAGTCAGCGCTGTTAGTGAAACCCAGGTATTTTGCCAAGTCGACTGTGGCCAGAACCTTTCCACTTAGCTTGTACTCGTGTATGATCATCGAGCGCTCGCGACTTACTCGTAATACTTCATGATTATAGTAATCCTTAACCAGCAGGAAATGTTCTCTTGATTTTAAATGAGCAACTTTAAAGTTCGCCTTGAGATCCTTCGGCATATTAATCTTGGCAACATTTCTTTGATTGAGGCCTGGCAAAGGGCCAGTAAATAGCTCCACCTCGGAATACCTATGCCTTCAGAAACTTCATGTGAGGCGAAATGATAAAATGGCTACTCGCTTGGTCCAATGGGAACATTGCTAATGGATCGGATTTATCCTTATAAAAGCTCAAAAGTCAGTAAAAACCATTTTGAATGGATTATCAGCAGGTGATATAAGAACATTCTGCTTCGCGAAGAAAAAACATAGTAGCAAAAACACTTGTAAATTACAAAGATTATAAAAACACGACCAGTTGCCACGCTAATCATCAATAAGCCAGTGCATGGTAACCAAGTCGGGAAGTTTGACGTCTAATCACAAGAAATTAAGTAACTTCATGAAATTCTGTGCTAATTAAGGTTGTGATAGGTAGTTGTAAGCTGTATATAGACATATAATTCCTTAAGCGTTTGCAAGCATGAATTACCAAGAAGAAGCATAGGAAATAAACAGTCAAGATACTGGAAAAGTAAAGTTACTTCCAAAAAAAGTGAATTATCTTACAATGTTTGAGTTAACCGTGATGACGTAAAACTAACCGTCATGAAAGTCGAAATTTTTAACCTTTAGGCATGAAAGCTATCCCCCATGCATCCTTGCCCTCACTTGGGAATGTTTTATCCGACTCTCTGTTTTGTTTCATTTTGACATAAATTTTCGCCAACTGAATGAGACATTTTATGAAAAAATTTTTGAGTTAAACTTAACTTAAAGACTCTTTCCGTAACAGCTTTACAAATTGGTGAGCGGCATTCACTATGACGAAGGACTACAGTCCGAAGCGTCAGTTCCAACCTTCTTCTCACTACGGTGTAAAACTGTTTCTGTAGAAACACTGACGCAGCATTCCATTTATGACATTTATTTTTATAACACATCATCTGTTTCTTACAGTTTGCAATCATCCGAGTTACGTGGTTTAGTACAGATATGTGCTGCCTGCAAACTATTGTGAGATTTTGGGTGAATACAACTTTGTAAACTTAACTAGTCGTTCGTTCTGGGGCAACAATCAATCATCTATGAACTTAATACTTCGCATTGAAAAACTTGGTCATATCACTATCAGACGATGATTGTTATCAATGCAAGCTTCTCCATTGTAAATGCAAATATTATTTTTTCATATTTGTTTTACATTTTTGCAGGATATATCAGTTTACATTTAGTCTTCAAATTCTAAGTCAGTAAGTCCTATATCTTATACAAATATACACCGACAAAAACGTAATTTCAAATTATAAAACTTAACTGACAACAGAAAAACTTTGAAGTGCTAACTGTGTTTTGGCTCATACATCTTTTGCTTCATACCTGTAAACGGTAGTCATAGCGCGCCTCAGCAAGCCAGTTTTCTTAATGAAAATTTCTATAAACAACACTGAGAAAAAGATCTCACATGTAGCCGACAAACTTTTGATTAAATATTTATTAAAGTAATATATAATTTGTTTTGTATGTCTACGAGGGATTTGTGTTTCGTGTCTTAAAAAGCACAGCTGAAACACATCATAAGTGGCTTTCTCCACTAATTGTAGAAATTAAATCCGGGTGTTGAAAACATTTCATTTAACGTCTAATAGTAATATAAACACTGTCAGTTAATAGTCCGGCAGTTTTGTCATACTTTACTTTACTTATACTTCTTTTCATATTTGAATAACATATTAAAAATACTCAGCTATAACTTAAATATTTGTTCTCGTCATTTGGTAAATGTTTATTTAGCAGTTTTTTGAAGCAATATTGGTTTGAAGCTTACAGTGGCAATGTTAAGGAAATCTAACTACAATCTTTAAAATTCATTTATTGAAACCGACAAAGACCTTCGGGCCTGCTGTTATTTGTAATAGCAATGGCAATGATGACGAGTAATAAATTGAAAATAAATATGCTCGATTTTCATTTGAATATGATTGATTTACAAAAAGGTAAATAAAGCAAATGTTGTAAAGCAATGAATTGAACAAAGCAGCAACCCCCTACCTTGCTTATTATAACTGCCATCACGCAATTTTTTCCACTAAATGGTACTGCGCTCATTCCGCTCTCCAGTCTCGCCCTTTTCTTGATAGACTGCAAACACACTAGATAGCTTAAAATAATGTAATTGCCACATCTCTGACCATGAAAAATAATTTTGGTAGACCAAGGAATCAAAGTGTTGTTTAAGAATGGGTTTTCAGGATCGCATACTTGCGTCTTTACCTATTAAGCGCCACTTCTTTTGTCGCTCGGTTTGGTCAAAATATCCAGGCGATTGAATCATTTATCACGCAAACAGGCTGCAAGCGTTTGTTCTCTTATAACTTACAATCTCATACTGGTTTTCACTTATATATTGCTTGCTAAATTTTTAACTCAGTGTGGAAAACTCAATTTTTAACTCCTGTGTGGAAAAACTCGCTAATTTCTCGCTCAGATCTTTACTCGATTGCATGATAAAACCCATCTGGCCTGCATAAGTAATACGTGCACGTTTTGTTTTTCCTCAAGATATTCGAGGCGAGAACAGTTAATTTGTTTTTCATTTTTTATAGATCGTTCACATGAATTAGTAGAATTAACAACTTTCGCTTTTCTCAAAAAGTTTGCACTCGAAAAATACTTTTTGTAAAGCAATGCTAAGCCGTTTTTAAACTAAACTATCAAATTTTAGTCAAGTTTTAGCGATCTTATTAGAAGAAACTTATTTTTAAGCTTCATAGAGCCGGGGGCACGACTTATTGCCGTAAAGGGCATTGACATTCATATCATTGTCGCAGCTTTGTGCTACTAAAGCAAAATCAATGCATGAATTTGGTTGCGGCAAATTATCTCCAGTCTCAGCAGGAAGTTTTTTAATAGCTAAGGGCGTAAATTTCAGCAGGTGTTTTGCATCACAAGCAATTGATGGAACATTCACTTTTTCAGCCGCTATCAAAAAATGGTAGACACTTTTTTTAAAAAGCGATAAGAAAGAACATATCAAGATCTTTAAAACAGTGATCATCCTGTGCATTTTTGTTGAATAGTTTTTAAAAACATAGTTAAATGTGTTGAAATGTTTTATCATTACCGGAGAAAGTAAAGAACAAGGCCCACGTTTCCAGCATTAGCTCTTCGAGCAGTTGAGGTTGCTCTGACGAATAACTAACGCTCGTAACGTCAGCTTTGTATCCTACTTACGGTGATGATTAAACATTTCAATTAAGAGTTGAATAAATCACGTGTCAAAAGTGCCGTGTTGTTGTTTAGTTAAAGAGAGGGGTGCTGGCAACAACAGATATAGAGATGCTGCGTTGAATCAAAAGCTTTTAAACAACAAAAAGGCCGGAAAGATAAGAATGCGCCGGACAGGAAAATATGGAGAGAAACGATACCTAATCTAGCAATTCACACTGCTGGACAACTGAAGGGGTTCAAGATGATGAGGAGGGAAAACACTGATAAAGCATAAATGCTCCCAGAAGATGCTGGTAGCCTGGTACTCATTTACCGTTCACAAAAGGATAAACAACTGAGTTGAGAACTGAAAAAGGTCACAAGGTAAATATTCAAATACTTGCTGAGTCAGCAAGGGCGTAGCCAGCATTTTTAAGAGGAGGAGGGGGCGGGCTAACAGATAAATGCGTTTTGTACCGAGGTGTAAGGAAGACGTGATTTTCAAGATTATAGAATTAATTAGGTAAGAG
>JAOBBB020010797.1:0-16030 GCA_025331005.2 Zoanthus gigantus | reverse complement strand
TATCCACGAGAATTAATATTTTGTAGTTTCTGCAATTATTTTTTTGTGTGTCTTCCGGATTTAATTTTACTACTTATATGTAACTATTTTCCTTAAGTACGGAAATTAATTTTTTGTGGTCTGTGGAATTAATTTTTGCCACTCCCCTACAAAATATTAATTCTCGTGGATTCTGGTGTATTTTTACTTATTATATTGGTAAATACTAAAACAATTATCGCCCTAAGGGTCGGTGCCTAGGCGCTAAATATGTACCTCAATGCTTCGCGTCTCGGTATATGTCCACCACTACACTATTTTTTTTTATAAGAACATCGATTTTTTCGACTCAGGCTGAACGTTCTTAAATATTTTCGGGATATCAGCCTCAAATGTTCTTAAACGTGTTTTTAAAATATCTTTACTGATTTTAGACAATATAAATAATACATGTACCGTATGTGGTACATTTTGTGTATACATCGATTGTACATGTAAAATTGTTATCTGCGAACTTTATTCAAGAAGCCCGCCGAAAAGCAAATTTTTTAACAACACTGTATTATTTGCACTAGGTTATCATAATAGATAAATGTTCTTCACCTTTTCTCAGCCTCGGCATGTTCTTAACATGTTCTTAAATTTTTAGCGATTTTCAGCCTCATGTTCTTATAAAAAAGGTTCTTGTAAAAAAAAGAGTGTATTCACTTCTCCTATGGGGGACAGTTGTTAATTATGCTATACCTGATGCTCAGTTTAAAAGCAGATTAGTTTATCTAGTTTAATATACTTCTTGGTTAAGATTCTACTTGTTTCAATAAAGATTGGATAAAAACTATTGATTCATGTAGTTGCTTGATTGAAGTTAAATGGATCCAAGCAGAGAATGAAAATACTAAGAACTGGTCAAGATCGTCACTATGTTAACAGCAAGCTGGTGAGTGCTTAGTAGAAACACTTCTTGTTTTATGATTATATATGTAGAGATGAAAAAGGGGTTGATAATGTTATCGTGAACATATGATAATTTATATTAAGACTGCTTTTTCAGTTTTATGTGGCTGCTTTTTTGCATAGAATTACCATTTAACTAAGCAAGCACTAAAGAGCCCAGCTCAGTCTTTGGTTAATTTGGAGCATTCCTTAATATACATTGCTCACCAATTTTCAGCAAAACGTGTTTCAAAACGTTGTTTTAAGTAAAGGTCCGTATAAGAACTAGGCATTGTTCTGCGGCATTTCACATTTCCCCACATCAGAACGTTTAAATTTTCATAACGCGGCTGAAAATACATCAACCTGTGTACAGCATAGTTTTGAAGTAAAAAGCAGTTAAATCTCTATTTTAAAGCAATGTTACTTTTGTGCTATAATATTTTAGCGGCTCATAGAACTCCAAAACAAAGGCAAAGAAAACCTTTTCACTTTCAACGTTTCCCACAAGGAATTTTTCTTAAGTTTAAAAAGAGAAATGTCTCAACTAGAAAGGCTTAAATGAATGAACTGACCCAATACATTGAGCCAATACATTGGCTTACTTATGAAGATATATGGTCCATTTTTAAAGTTTACCCAATCAGATCAATGGTTTAACAATATCGCATTTAGTACCTTTCTGCATTCCACTGCCGTTGACCTGCCTAGTTCTTGCTGAGATTGTTACTTAAATATAGACCCTGAGAAACTTTGTTTTTACTCTTCTCTCTCCTGATTTGTGGGTAACGGCCATTGGCAATACTGTCGCAAAACTTACCAAGCATAAGTTAATAAATCAGTATAAATAAACAATCGTCGTACTCAATTAGAAATAACATGTTTAAACAATGCGGTTTAATTTATTCCTAATTCTACATTTTGAATATTGATGTTGTCACGGAATCTCCTGTTGACAGTGGGAAGACTGTAAATGTTCAAAGTAGAAGAAATTATGGCATGCGTTACCATGGATACAACGGCATAAAAAAATCAGGCAACCAATGCGAAGGTAACAACATGTTTAGTGTGTAAATGACGATGTTGTAAAATAGTTAAAGTTAGTTTTGAGTTGTGCTGTCTTAGTTGTACGTTTAGTGTGTATGAAAATCTGTCTACCCATGTTCATATTAAGAGTTTTTTGATCTTTAAATTAGCTATTCAGATGCTCGGATTTGGGAACTATATTTTCCACTTAGGTAAGATCTAAAGGACGAGTTCTTCATATGTCTTGAAAGGAAACGCGTTTTATCGACAGTCTTAAAATAAAACTTTATGGCGTAACGTGTTTCACAATCGTGTAAAGGTGGATTATCAGTCTCATTTTTGAATTTTAGATTTGTTGTTTCTTATTGCAAAGTAAAAGGAGGAGTAACTTGCCTCGCAATGCTGCTGCCTTGTGTGTAGTAGATCTTTACATGGACTGGCCCGTCACGTTTTTCTGACAAGCTCCCAGTTAGTTAATCATTTATGGCTCTACAAGAACTTCTGTATAAGGAATAACAGCATAATACTGAATTCATGTTTTTTGGTACGTTTTAGTTTGCCCTCCCCTATCAAAGAGGAGAAAAGTAGACCGGGACAATATCAGGAAATTTTCGTTAACAGAATCCAGGCAGGAATTCAAGGAAACATGTTCCAGAAATACATCAACACACTTTAGTTCAAAAAAACTTTCAGAATCTTATTTTCAGAATGATGTTGAATCGACCAAAAGCTCTGACTTCTCAATAACCTGCCCACGTAGATCTCGAACTTATAGAAAACGCAGACATACCAGAAATTCTTCAACGTCGTCAGATAACAGTTATTCAGGTAACGATATCCGAAAACATAGTATTTCTTCAAAGTTGTGTTTCACTGATTTTAGTCCAAGTAATGATACAAATTTTACCAAAATAAGAACTTATCCTGCAAATCAATCAAACGGAACCAGAATTCGACGGCCTTCACCTTGTTCACAGGAAACTGAAAATGAGATACCGTATGAGGAATATGAAAGAACAAAGCTGTGGATCAAAGAAAACTTTCAAAACGTCGTTACTAAAAGCGGAAAACATGTGAATAGTAGAGGCGAATCAAAGGTTAGACGGGAAAAATTGGAGGAATGGTCGAAAATAGAGGAGAAAAGGAGTAAACTTATTAGTAAAAGACCAAGGAAAAGAAAAGAATGCGTCTTTTCTTGTTCCAGCGAGCGTGCAACTGAAGGTAAGAGTAGACGATGTAGTAGTGATAGCGTCAACTCAGACACTACGCCATCCGGTCAGCGTTCAGAATGCAGCTCTTCCATGTCTGGTAAGAAGTATAGGATGTTCAACGGAAAAAAATGTTCCCACCGAGCTCTACAAACAAATAGATGTTCAAGTTCTCACTCAGAAGTTGATGTATCAACATCGGAGTGTTGCTTTTGTTGCAGTTCGGATGAAACTTGTGATAGTAGTTGCAAGTCAGGAACAAAAGAAAAGATTTGGAGCAGGTCGTCATTAACATCAACAACACAAGTTAAGCAAAGCTCACAAACAGCAACAAGTAAGGACAATTAAATTGTTTAACTTTAACAGTATGTCTTTATTTGATTGTTGAAATTATATAGAGTATGGAATATTCCGTGATAGAAAGTTTGGGGTTGGGTGTATAAAGGTTATTTTCATAGCTTACATATATTAGAGTTTGAAATTCTTTGACCTAAAACGTTTTGGGATAAACCCGGAACTTTTACTATAAAGAGCTCAGTGTAAAAGCGTATTTATTTTGTCTGGAAAAGGTAGTGATATCTTATTCTATTTTTGAAAGATTCGCAATATAAAGCTGTAAACGATCGAAATAATATACTAAAAATACTTACAGTCTTAATTTTTTTTCCAAATGAGCGGGTTTCAGAGGTGATGTAAAAGTGTAATATAATGCAGTTTTTTTAAATTGTTTTGGGGAGTATAAGAATTGTTCTAACTAGAATCAAAACTTCATGAACGCTATGTGGTTTACGTTGAACACGATCAAACATCCCTGCTTTGCAAATCTTTAAGAACTAAAATAAGGGAAATGCAGCGCATTTGACATACTGATTCGGCATTGTCATTTTCAGGAAGTACGAAAGAGATTAGACGAAACTTAACGCAAAATATATTTTCAGATTCTCGCCGTGGAATACTTTCTAACTTGGCATCTCGCAGACTCATTGAGGAGACTGCAGGAAAGACGAAGGAACAAGAACAAGAAAGACCTTCAGTTGGGGTGGGTCAAAATATGTCGAAATATGACTCAAGTTTGTTTCTCTTCTGATCTTGTACAGCGTCAGCATTGCTTAGCTATTTTGTTGAGGTGTTGAAGTCATATTTTCAACCAGTAAGGCTGCCATTGAACTAATTAAAAATTGTTGATACTTTAAACTGTGGTCTAAAAGCTGTTACCTGGAAAAAAGTAAATACAATGCCCATTGATTAATACTAGTTAAACTTTAAAAGATAAAAATACCTCACCTGAACACTGTTTTCCATATGTATACTATATAACATATTACATACTATTGATATATAAAAGAAATACCAGTAAAACATTTGCTGGCAAAGTATGTAAAACATATTTAAGTTATAACATTTAAAACGGGTTTCAGAAATACTGAAAACAGGGCTAAAATATACAACTCCTGTTGGTTAATTTCGATTGTTAAATTGCAGTTAAATTTTAATTAACTCTAACAAAATCTCTAATAACGAACACGGGTAGGATTCAATAGATTACTAATAACTGGGACATCTCACGGGAACTCGTAACAATTTCTTCTAGCCCAATGGTCAATGATTAATGCTTTGAATAAGAGAATAAATAAAAATAGCTTTTTGGTGTGAAGCTCACGACAGCTGTCTTCCAGTGCACCAGTTTTATGATTGTTTTAAAGTGTTAATAGGAGGCGCCTGCCAACAACAAGGTCCGGAGTTCGACGACCGGCTCTGCCAATATTTGAACATTTTTAAAGTAACTCGGCTGTCCATCCTTACTAACGAGGGCGGTAAATAGGGTATATTCTGGTGGGAGCTAACGTGCGATGGATTATTGTCCCGCCCAGGAGGATTCAAAGACTCTCGTACTCTTAACATTACACAAAACGGAGATAAGCGCCTGGTCCATAAAGGATTTATTTTGTTTTAGTTTATTTAAAGTTTTAAGATCCTTAACATCAAAGAGCAAACCGAACTAGCTGTTATTCAGGTCATCCTTGCCTTTCATTAAGAAGGATTTTTGATCTTAGCTTTTAGAGCAACTCCCTTATACCTTTTTAGAAAAGTGTTTACTCTGTCCTGGCTTCAGGAGAAACCTATTGTCTTGGTTATATAACTCCGGTTGGCTTTGTTAAGGAAGTTATTTGTATCGATCATGTAGAAATTAAATATAACGTTTTAATTCATGGTTATTGTTATATTCTCTGTAGACTGTACATGTATAGCCCTCCACTGCAGAGGGTCGAGTGTGTTTAGGCAGTTTTTTTTGTGTTTTTCCCTCATAGAATAAAACAGATGAAGAAATCAAATCTCCATTAAAATGCGAAAACGATTTGCTGGATGAGTTAGATAAAAGTTTACACGGAGAATATATTGCCAAGACAAGGCCCGCAAAATCATTATCCGATATCCATGCTACAAGCGATCCTGTTGTTGACGAGTCTACGTGTAACGTTAATGTTACTCAAGCAGTTGAGAAAGCATTTTCTTTACGAATGTCTTTTGTAAAAGAGGGCCATCAAGGAGAAAATTACCGAAAAAATAAAACAAATGCTAACACTAAAGAGGAATACGTCACCGTCAGCTACCCTTCTACAATACCGTATTCTGAATATCGCCTTAAACCTTGTCATCCGACTCAAGGATCTTGTATTTATGGTTATAATGTAACGTGGAATGACTCCTGTGAGACAGAAAATGCTTTGACGCTTTCCGGAAAAGACCAGAAAACAGAAAACGAAATGTTATATTTAAACGACACATATGAAAAAAGCAGTCGTCAGAAGATAATAATTGCGCAAAGAGAACCTTTGAGATGCCCAAATCGCGATGATTTTGTAGATGACATTACAAACAAAGCTACGTCGTCGCTCGTTAGTTTACATATCGCCGAAGAAGGACCATCCGTTGATGTTGACGAGTACTCGAAATCTTTTGCAACCATCAAACGTGCTTTTGGGACAGAAAAATCAAAAAGTCAAGGAGATGTGCCAGATAGGTCAAATGTAATCCAAAAGCCGCAAAATGTTACCAGTAAAGATAATTTTGTAGCAGGTTCTCTTTCAGAAATTCCTTCGTTTACTTCTGTTGATAAAACTACAAAAGGACTCCATGAATCAGCCGAGCAGCAATATAATCCTCAAATGGTAGATGGCGACAGACCATACTCACCCAGCTTTCCCACAAGTGATGCTGTGTTCTGTCCATCGAGTCACATTGAATCCAACATTGATAGCTTGTGTTCACTCAGATCTCCTACAGATGACAACAGATTAGCACCATCATCGGTAAACAATGGTTACAATTCACAACCATTTGACGATTTTAAACTTAAATCACAGTCGTATTCGGAGCGGTCTGGTGTGTCAGCTACTAAGAACGATAGTTCTGTAAATGTTTCTAGAATGGCCAATGACATAACTCCAAGGAGAAGTAATGTCAAATTATTGACCACAAAGATTAGTGGCAAGAACTATGAAGCAAATTTGAGCTTAACAACACCTTCAGGTTCTAATCCTGAGACTCTTCTAGCAACTGATGAAATGAATACGAATATGAACGATTTTAAGAAAGACAATCTTTGCTGGCCATATATACCAGCCCCAACTTTACGTCCAACTTTTAAAGACGTCACATCTTCAACTAGAGATAGTGAGCAAAAAGTAACCAGTGGTCAGTGTACAGCTTTGTATCTTATTAAGGAAACAAAGTGCAGATCGCCGAAAGTAAATGGAAGTCCTACTAAAATAATTTATGTTACAAACGATAAAAGCAAGGAGATTTGCTGTGGCGCTCAATATTTAGAACCATCAAAAATTGGAGTAAGAAAGGTTCAAAGGCTATCAGAATCAGACAAGGACTTCAATGTTAAATTCCCAAACAAGATTGCTAAGATTTCAGACTCTCAGACACTTCATCAGCATGGACTTGGAAATTTCGAACGCCCAGACGGTGGATGTCAACAAGATCTAAACTTCTTTGCAAGTTTAATTACTTCATATGACCATCCAGAAGGAAGCTGGGAGAAAAAACATTCACATTCTAAAGATAAGGATCTTCTTCTAGAGGTAAAATGTTGCGTTGACTTCATGCTTGACGTAGTTACTCAAAAAGAAAATGTTTCTTCTGGAGTTCTTCAAACAAACCAAACTGGAAAAGAAGAGATTAGCAGTACAGAAACATTGTTAGAATCCGTAGAACTTGCAAATGATATGAAGACGATAAAATTCATATCGGAGAAAACAGGCGAAAATGCAAGTCTACCATTAGGAAGGCTTCCTGGCAATAGCTTTAGTAGAAATAATGCTATTGAAAAAGAAATTAATGCTGCAACAAAACAACCAACAGACAAAGTTAATTTATGTACATCGTCTGTTAAGAATTCTGAACTAGCAAAAGACTGCTCCGAGACTTCTTCAAAAGACGTAACGGGCCTATTACGAGTTACAAAAGTTAAAGGAGTTAATAGGTCTTCACCAGTCATTACCAATTGTTTAAATGAATACCCATTCATAGACCGGTGCAGAACGGCGGTACAGAACTCGAATGTCAATAGAGCTATAAATGGCAATGAAACCGGAAATAAAAATATCTGTGAACATGGTACGGGAGATATTGATGGAACTGCTGTTAGTGCTAACAAGACCTCAGTTTCTCATGCTACCTGTAAAACCGTTGAGAAAAGTGAATTTGAACAAATTGCGTTAAAGACGAAAATAGAAGTTAACAGCCTAGAGAATTTTGCCAAAGCCAACAGAAATTCCAGTGATGTGTTTAATTTGGAATGTAAAGAAGACAGTTGTGCAGGGAATGATCTAAAAGATATCGCCAGTGAAGAGACCGCTTATGGTAAGACGGAAATGACCAAACGCTATAGTGTAACTGAGATGAAGTTGAAAGATCTTGAGAGGAGAAAAAAAGAAATAGAACAGGTTTGTTTCTACTCTTTATTTTAATCACGAATAATTTAAAGAATCTGTAATTCCTTCGTTATTTAGTACCATTCATACCGGTCATCTGTATAAAATGCGACATCAGTTAAAGTATTGGGTATTTGATAGGCGGTGCAGTATAACTATCTCGTAACCCCAAAGCCCCCAGACAACTCTGTTGTGTACTGTAGAGTAACCATTCGTCTGATTAACACTACAAAGGATAGAGTGAATTGCAAGTATTTAAAGCCGTTGACACCCAACTGGATGTAAACTGTGCACTTTAAGTAACACCGAAATTATAAACCACCTTCAACTGCGAGGTATCCAAAGTAATCCACAGGAATCATTAGTAATGAAATATTTAACGTGATACTTAATGCAAATGTTTAATTACTACCTATTCAGGAGAAAGGAAAAAATTACTTCATGCAGCCATGCCTTTGATGAATGTTGGCATATTGGTTAACAGTCAGTGTTATACAAACGCAAACTATTTACAAAAGTTATTAAGCCAAGAAAAGATAAACACGATAAATACAATCTAGCACTTATAGTTTAATCAGGGAGAGGGTGACCGCCGCCTGGTTAGCCTAGTTGGTAAGGTGCCAGTCTATCGTGTGGGAGGCTCGGGTTCGATTCCCGGCCGGACGAAAACTCAGGGTCTTAAAATTATTGAGGAGAAGATTCTGTCTTTGAATATGTGTGTTTATGTGTGTTTGTCTATTATGTGAAAGGTCTCCGTCCACCTTAGAGTGTTAAAGATGGTGTCCCCAATGACCTTTGGCCAACTAAATAAAACTTGACGCCTAAATGTACTATTATTATTATTATTATTAGTAGTATTAGTATTAGTATTATTATTATTAGTAGTAGTAGTATTATTATTATGGCCATGATGCTGGTTGTTTTACTCAATACTAACACGAGTGTCCACAATATTTAGTTTAACGCAGATGCCAACATAGACTAAAGAATGATTGATTTAGTGACAGAAACTACGAGTACAATGAACTTTGGGTAAATATCACATATGAAAGATTTTCACTCCACTTTTCTGTTTTGTTTCTTAGAATTTCCTGATACAATGTTCCACGTTTTTAAGGGTTGTGAAGCTTTTGGCCAGGTGAGTTTTTTTTAATGGAGTATAAACCATTTGTAGAATTGCACACAATTTAGGCATCCTGCTGATGAACAGTAACTGTTTTGCTATTTTTTTCAGCAACATTCTACTTATATCTGTTCAGATATCTATTTTGTAGTACGTCCAAGATTAAAAGTTATTATTTTTACGTTCACTGATTAGTTTCTTAAGCACAGAATATTCCCCATTGCTATTCACCGTTTGCGACCAATGTACGGTTCGAGCTCTGCTTTGCGATGAAATAAAAACTCTCGCTTTGTACATGTTAACGCGAAAACCAAAATTTATCTTTCCAAATTTTGCAAAAAAAAAAAAAACGTTTGAGATAATAAATGGTAAGGTAATACTAGCTATTTTACAGCATTAAAAGGTTAATAAGTGGCCAAACACAGCTACCGAATTCTAAAATACTGAGCGCTCAAAACTCAGCGGCCGACCAAACTAGTGACGTCACGTGGCTTACTCGACAACGGAGAACATTTAGTTTTTATAAATTCGCTCACGGATTGTTGAACACGTTTTGGCGATAGGCAACCCACGCCATGTCCTTTACCCTTTAGTTATTGATGTATGGTATATCTTTTACAGCATGTACTTGTTGTTACATGTTCGTTCTTGTTGTAATGGAATTGATTTAATATTTGTATGCTGATGTACAGCTGAGTTGAAAATGGCCGAAATCTGCAATAGTGAATTCAGTAACTCGTTCAAATGAATTTTTTATTGTTTGACATTATTATTTCACAAAGCCAACTTTGTTATTTCTAAATGAGATAACAGCAGACTAAGTATACTGATACAGCCGCAGGTTTTCTTGCACACCATTTTGTTATAGTCTAACCCTTATAATTCTTTCGCTGTGTAATTACTGGTAAAACCGATCAACTTTTTTGAAAATTGCTTTATTACTCGGATTGTTAAAATCAAGGTAAAAGTAGCTAGTAAAACAGTTTTCCAAACGTTTTCGAACAATATTGTTCATCTTCAGGGTAAACAAAACAGGCGAATTATAACAAAACATTATTCGGATAATTTCAAAGAAATGCTATTTGCTTCCATCTATCAGGAATATTTGGTTTCTCTGACTATCAATTTTAAGCGTCATAGGGGTAGTGGGACGGGCAGAAGATCTTGTGGGGAGGGCGTTGGGACAAATGTGTGCATACAGTAGCTTTGTCTTTGTCTGGTGTTTATATCTATCTTTACTGTACCTTATTTGATTCAATATCTGGAACATACTCTCATGACCCGACGTAGCACGCCCTTATGTTAATCCTTTCAAAACTTTCCAACCCCCTTCCTGATTTATCAAGACCCACTACAATTTTTACCCTCCCTTCACTAATAATTCTAGAAAAACCTTTCCAAACCCCTACTCAATTTATACTCTTATTATCCTGGCCCATAGAGTATGAACGTACGGTTATGTGAATTTGGATAGACACCGTATTCAAATCAATAAATATAATAGTTATACTCTGATTATTTGTACTCAGAAATAATGGGTTTTACTTGAAATTATAAATTCGTATTTTCCATATTTTCACTCCCAAAAAAAAAATTTCCCACCAGTTTCTTGTCTCTTGTTTTTTGCAAAAAAACTGTCGGCTCCTCGGGTTCTTGTAGTGGTTTTTGACGACGATTTGGTGAAATTTTCGAAAGAAAATAAGAATGTTTGTCAGCAGTTTTATCCAGTTTTAGTGTTGTGTAACTTTTTATGTACGTTCTTGTAAGGAATATTGTTTGTAAGGAATGATATTAAATTATCCTAATGTTTTTATTTTATAATTTGCCTCAGTTTGTTCATATAATAAAAACAACGTTACAGGTGACTTAAAAGATATGAATTTTATTTTCTCAAATTAAAAACAACATTTTACTCTCTCGCTGCGCTCGCTCGCCACTCGTAAATAAAGCTTATATCTTCGGGTCACCGTGTAATATCGTCTATGGTATGTAGTGGTGCATAAAATACTTCTCGTTTTTAAAATATAAGGAGATTTAGGTCAGATGTTTAATTGAACGTGATCTCTATCCTTACGTGGAACAGTGTGAAATTACCGATATTAACTTGCGTTCACTTCGTGCTCAACATTGGTAATAGGATGTATCCCAAATTATCCAGGTTTGCAGGTGCCAAAATTGAATATTGTCTTCTTATTAAAACCCGTAGCAAAAACCCGAGTCTGGTAGAAGGGCTAGAGGTCAGCTTCAGTCAGTGCCTGTCAGATTTGGGACGGAAATGCGTTGATGAGCTGGAGGAGTATGCAACACTCATAGTGAAGATGGATGAAGATCGATACCGTTAAAAATTATTGCTCGAACAAACGAGTAAAGTTTATATTGTTTTGTTCATGTTGATTTTAAAATGGCCCTAGGAACAAAGGACTAAACAGTATTTAAGGGTTTTTATATCTTGAACCCATTTTATCTAGTTCTGTTGATGAAAAGAGGGATGTGTTGACTCCATTACTAGACATCTTTTTTAAGGCAGTTACGAATGTTTAAATTCAATTTTATACAGAGCTCTTTTGGTAGCTTGCGGTGAAACGTCGCTCCGCGTTCATATAGAAGGAATTTTTGCCTTTGGTGAAAAGCAAACTGTATGTTCTTTTCAGTAAAGAAACAATGAAGTATATCTCGGTAATTCTTATAGCAAAAAGAACTAAGACTTTAAATGGAACTAATAATTAGTTTGTAACACAACAGAATCTCGTGACGGAGAATCAGACTACTTTGTTTTGAACAAATTTCTCTTTCTCTTTAATCAATAAAACCAAGTCGGACACCTACGTATATATCAACTAGAATATAATTGATTAGGGGAAACAAAACTCACCGTTTCCCTTGGCGCCAGTCATTAAAGTGCTCCATGTCCGCCATTTTATATGAAAGAGGTGTTTAACTTGTACTAAACTAGTTAATGAATCTCTCGATGATAAAGCTGCATGCAGGACGATAATGATAGGCTGGCGTCTAACAAACAAACTAGTCAGATATTGGGAAGCCCAGCTTGGGGCTATGAACACGTTTATGTGCCCAAATTTCAAGATCTATCAAACCGAAGCTAAAGAAGCGTCATTAGCGCAAGAAATGTCGACTAAAACATCTTTTTTGTTACGATATTGTAAATGCTGATCTTTTTATTTTCACAGTAAAGAGAAGTAGAAATAAATATAGATATGTAAAACGTTTAAATGAACAAACCACCCGTCCTCAACTCCACGGTTGGGCCAGAACCTATACGCATGCGCACAACAGCCACCAACTACCCGTGTAACTACAATGCAAACATTCTCGTTCCCAGGGCCCACGAATCAAGTAACAAGAGCAACCGTGGACAGCTGTTTCCTTTTGTATAGGACTCATCGTGTAGTAGAACGCCAGGGCTTAACCCTGAACGGGCTAGCTGCCTTCGCTAGATCTTATTAGCAGCTGTTTTGAGATTTCTAGGACTCATCAGCACGGTATCCAGTATGTAACACAATGGCAGATGGAGGTCAAATAATGAGATTCTTTGGTATAGCTGACCACCATGTGCGCTGAACTGGAAGCTTATGAAAGCCACCAATGGCTCATTTGCTACAAGCTGAGAGAAACGTGGGCGAGCTCAGAGAACTACTTTAAGGCTGAGCCCTACTGCATGCATGTGGGAGCTTTGTTGGGATATGCCAAACATACGTCAGGCAATGCGCGAGGAGAGACGCTATTCAAAAATTGCGACGATTTTAACATCCTTTTGTCTGCGAGCCTCGTTTTGGGTAACAGAGAGGCTAGCAGAGCTAATTTGAATATAGATAAAGGAATATTAAAATCGCCGCCAGGGTCTATGATAAACTGTATTGGTGTTTTACAGAAACAACTGTTGAAAACTTGAAGATTAACGTCAGTGCATAAGTCTGATGATAAAACGAATTCTTTTTCAAGGAAAACAATCTGTCGTGTTCTGTTCCTCGTTTTACTTTTTAAACGCGTTGGAAAAAACTTGTTTTAATTCCATTTGGAAAGTTAAAGTTTCAATGAAAAGTTGAAGTTGCATACAATTCCAAGAATAGGCAAGATGCACCATACTCTTATAACAAACAAATAGCTGTTTCTTAACTGTTTCATAAGTGTAAAATTGAGTTTAAGGACACATTTTATTACAAAAACTAAAACCTTTGTCTCTTGTATACCGAGACCAGCCGGTTTTGTTACATACCAAGAGTTTCACTCAAAAAAATGAGCAGTGTGATTGGTCGATTCTTGGTCACCTGACCCTTATCAAATGTATCTAAACCAGAATGGCAGTTTTCGCCCGCGCGCCGACTACAATAGCACGTGATTAGTGCATTCATGACTAATTAAAAATGGCTTGGTTTTCAGTAGGTGTTTACGTCATTTTCATTGACGGGGAGGGGGGGATCTAAGAACACTTCCAGTTTTCAGTGGAAGTGGAGCTAAAAGAAAACGCTTTTAAAAACGCTGTTGTTACAAAAATTGGGTAGCTTAAGGCTACATAATCCTAAACTTTTAGCAGCAAAAGAACCCCGAAGATGACAATTTTAGTTGAAAATGTTTCCTGTTTTTAAAGTCATCTTTAACTCTTAAAAATAAATTTTATTCTTTATATTGAATTTATGTCACAAAGTTCTGTGATATAACAATAAAATCTTATAATCTATATTGTTTGAAAATTTCTTAATAAACTCTGATATCATAAGCCTTCCAAAATACAATTTTGAAACATTTTTGTAATATTTTTTGAAAAGTATAATAGAATCCGACACCTTAAGCCCCAATAAAATAATTTTGATACATTTATTTACAATATTCATGGCATTGCCTCAAGTTAAAAAAACGTTTGTGTCAACTTAGTGCAATGACTGTGTTAATGAAAAATGTCCATTGTTAGTGGGTGGAGATTTGCAGGTGCTGTATGTGGAATCATATTTAATTTGCCTGTGGTACCATGGAATAAGACTGCATCATGCCTGGTGCTGGAAACATGATTTGTCGCATCAGTGCAAACCCATTTGATATCGATCCTGTTAGTTTCTCCATGTTGGAGTTTAGCTTTTCCATGTGTAGACCATGTTCATATTTTCCATTTTTTCTAGCTAGTAGTTGTTTCTTTATCTGAAGATCTTCTTGAGAAACACTCAAAAGTTGAGTGTCCACAGGTAATTTCGTTTTCAGTTTCTCTAAGCTTTTAATATCGCATTAAGGAGATTTCTCCTTTCTTTAACTGTCCTCTTGAAGGAAGAAGGGCCTATGGCCGAAGAATTATCCGTAACTCCAGCATCGGTTTCAAGGCTATCAACACTCTCTAATTCAGGGCTGTTAAGTAAGCCAGTTTGGGTCGATTTAGGGCTGCAGGTGAATCCGGATATCAGAGGATGCGTGTGGACGGACGAATTCGATTTCAATACACTACTTGTGGACGGGGAAATTTTTGAATCCGGAAAAAGAGTTGCGGATTGAAAAATATCTGGATACGTGTGGAGGGGGCCTAAGTTATGCGAGGCCTGTGATGCCAAAAACCCCAGTGTTTGTATTAGCTACTTCATGTTACCATAAGGTGACATGGCTGGGGTAATAAAATTTGCGTATGAGTCTTGATTTTCAATGCTGTATTCCCATGTTTGTTGTGCTGCATCCGCATCATCAAAACCTCTTTCTTACTGTTAATGTCGTGTAGCATTGTTTCGTTGTTTTATGTTGTCCTTTTTGCCAATATTATGACAAAACGGCTACTTCTATGGCAAGCTGTTTCAGTTTTAATTACAATCTCATTACACTCTTGTTAATGTTCTGACACAACTGCTACTCCCATGTCACATCGTTTGGTGGTCATTGACGACAACAGAGTCCATTCTTCCCTCCTAACGTCAAAACTCTCCGCAGTATCAAGCAAAACCGTCCCATCGTATCCACCCACCGCGTAAACTTTACCACCCAGGGTCGTACTACCTACATAACAGCGTTTAGAATTCATATCCGCCAAACTCCTCCACTGGTTGGTACAAGGGCTGAAACACTCCACTGTTGAAAGATGTTGTGTGCCATCATAACCACCAAGGGCATAAAGCTGACTGTCCACAACAGCAACACCAGCTCCTGTAACGATGATAATCCAATGCAATCAATATATTGTTTCATACATGTATAGCATGCTGACAACCCTTTAAGTTTATTATTTACCAGGTTGATGTAAACCGGAAGGGATTCCTGATCCTCCTAGATTAGGTCAGAGATTTTTTATTTCAAACATGTTTGACAGATTAGTTTTACTTTGAAGGAAACGCTACAAGAATGTGTAGTTTCACTCCCTTCAACAAACCTTAATAAAAGTTTCCCATTTATATCGAGTAACTGCATATATCTAAGATCCAAACGTCTACTTACTGCGATAACTGTCTACCACGTATTAGATCGAACGAAAACCGCTGCTTTCAAATTCAAAGAGTTGCTGAGACCCTCGAAATGGTTGAATTGATCATTCTTACATTTTCAAACCAATACCTATCTCTTTTTGTTCCTTATTTGCTGAAGGAAGGTTGAGGAGGGAAGGGAGGATTAATGGTAGTCAATCTAGCAATTAGAAAACTAACTAGCGGTAAACTAGTTTGAGCTGCGTCGGTGTTTCTAAAGAAACAAGTAATAAAAATGTAAATTCTACACCGTAAAAAAGAGAGAATACTTACTGACGTTTCGGACCTTAGTCCTTCCTTCGGACGTTAGTCCTTCGTCCTCCGACGAAGGACTAACGTCCGAAACATCAGTAAGTATTCTCTCTTTTTTAC
>JAOBBB020010724.1:0-16034 GCA_025331005.2 Zoanthus gigantus | reverse complement strand
AAGCCGGGATCAAACCGGGTACCTTGTGGTTGGAGGGCAGAGATCTTACTAACTGCGCCAACCACGTCTGCCCAATGACGATTTACTAATTGTTTTAAACTATCTTTTTGTCATATTTCAACCTTGACATCAGCTTGCTAAAGCGTAGAATGACGTCATCAGCCCAGAATGATGACAACGACGGTAAGCTTGTTGACATAAACAAGCCGTTGAATTGAACTTAGGTCTCGTTTATATGAAGCAGAGTTGTCCCGGGTAGAAGTGTTACCTTCCCAGAAGAATCAACTTTAGTGTCTTTACCGAGCGTTTATATGATAAAATTATATCGATTTTTCAAAACACGAGAACGGTCCATGCCATAAACAACCAAAACAATTTGGTTGATATTTTTTATTAATATTGTTTATAGCAAGGTTTGATTTAAAAGTTTTTGAAGTTATTCTTGCTTAAGTAAAGCTAAATCCTTTACGAACCAAAAAGCCCATGCAGCCGCCGCTTATCTCCGGTTTCTGTAGTGTTAGGCAGATGAGAGTCTTTGACTCCCTCTGGATGGGACACTAATCCATCGCAGGTTAGCTCCCTGTAGACGCTGGTACTCATTTACCTACCCCGGAAGGACGGATGGGTTAGCTTAGGCGGGGAAGAAGGTCAAACAAACATTCAAACATCGGCAGCGCCGGGAATCGAGCCGGGGACCTTGTGCTCGGAAGGCAGAGATCTTACCAATTGCGCCAGGTATGCCCGTCCCTTGCTCAAGTAACTGAATACAAATATAACTTGTAAGACAGTACAGTTTACTTACTGGTAGAATTCTATATAACTTGCATTGTAGTTGACAACAACAACAACAACAATTTATTTCCACTTAGATAAAGAAAAAGTAACAGTTTTATAGGACGAATATCTGAAAGTTGGATGGTGGATGGAAACCTGAAATAACTATAGGAGCTAATCTAGTCAGGTACCCAAATGATGGCCAACGAGCAAAACAAAACCACGACAGTAAAGGACGACAGAACTGAGCTCTGCAAGTACTTGATGGCATTTAATTCACATATTATTGATTTATATCTTTTCAAACTGTCAGGAATCGATTCTATCATATCACGAGTCCAACACCACTTCATAATTCCATTAGCTTTCGATTTTCCAGCCATTGCCCAACGGAAACAACTAATCGCGCATGTTCTGTGTATTGAATCATTGACCAAGTTGACTTGGCAAGGTCAGCTAAAGTGTTTACATGGAAAAAAGTTGTCCCGGTTAGAAGGATAACCCTATCTTCAAAACTGAGTGACTCGGCTAGCCGGGTGACCCTTAATTTTGATCGAACAGGTATAAAATCGTAATACTAAATAAATGCTAAATATACTAGTAATAGCTATTGCTAAGTGCCAACCAGCAAAACAAAAGCTCTGAGAACTGGCGCTCTAGTTTTACTATTTGAAAGCAAAATAAACTAAAATATCTCAGCGTGTGAAAACCATTCGAACATAAAGAATTTTCTTGTAACATTTTGTTTTGTTTTTTAAACATTTTCATCAGTTCTGACATTTGTCAGATAAAATGTCTTTGATAAAATGAATAAGCCGTGATTGGCTCACACAAAATCTATTGTTAAGTTACCTTACATCCAGGTTGAGATTATTTCTCCATTATTTCTCTATGCAATATAATTTCTTTGCTGTGTGTCAACCATTGGTTTCCCCAGAAGTTCTTCAAAAATCCATATATATGATCAATATCTTACTAACCCCATTTGCTCATTCTGTATCGTAAGTTACGGACTCAAATTTTTTCCATTCCTATGGTAAGTTACTAAAAGTACGGACCCTCCCACTTGGTTAATAAGAGGTATTTATTTTAATCCAGAGTATTTACTGACCATAAATTTTAAAAAAATGAAGAATAAAATTGCAACCAACCTCCCCTTGAGCTGAACACTAATTAAGAGAACTTGAACATTACTGATCTCTGGCTCATGTCAGTATGATGGTGTTCAATTTTGAAATATCACTTGTGGGTTTTATGCTAAATTTCTCAGTAAGTCTTTATTAATTATATATATATATATATATAATTTATATGTTTGAAGGTATTACTAATCTACATTATTTATGGTTTCAACATTATTAGTAATAATTTAGTTATTTATTTCTAATATTTTGATATTTTTGAAGGTTGCATTAATGGATGAAATAGAAGACTATCTTAAAATTGGTACGAACATTTTATATAATATATAATTATTAATTATTAAAGATACAAGATTAAATTAACTTTGATTTTGTATGATTTTAAATCAAATAAATTAAAAGTAAATTGTAGTGTATATCTATTATTATGACAAAGTTGGCCTGATCTCAGGCTAAACCTTTGATTTCACTCCTCCACTGCAAGGAGGGTAATTAGCAAGATTAATTGGAAGATGCTCGTGTCTTGAGCATCCATATTCTTCAGGGTAACCTTAAGATGTACTAGTAATGCAAGCTTATTAGTGAACTGAACTCAGTCAGTCAGGTAAATTGTAGATTTGATTATATTTTGATATTCTATGAAGCAGTCAACAATTCTATTGTATGGATAGTAGATAAAATAATATTTATTTTAAAGTGCTACGGACATGAGAATTTTAAAAAAAAACTATTATTTGAGCAGAAATAACCTTTTAAATCTAAGTAAAGTAATTTGTAACGTTAAAAACGGTCAACAGTGTTGAATATTTGCCGTTTTTCTGGCTAATTTTGTGCCACAATAATGCGGCCATTTTCTGAATGATCGAGCCTGCGAAAATCAGCAACTTAATTACCACAGAAGTGACGTCACATGGTTTACTCAAACATAACTTACTGCTTACCACTATCCGCTCGATCTAATAAAAACAAACTTGTTAGGGTGATAAGGGTGTTTAGAAATATAAGAAATGTAAGACATGTGATTTATATGTTCCTACTATAGCTATTGTCTATGTTTAATTTCCTATACGCGTCAATGTGACACGACTAGGAAAAATAATGAAACCTCATAAAATTCATATTCCAAGTTCCTTACGGAGCTTGTGACAGCTAGTACAGACATTAGTTTTTTGTTGTAAAATATTTTATAACTTTTAGAATTTACAAGAGAATTCAAACTAAACGTCAACCTTAGTTAAACTCGGAAGTGATGCAGTAATTTGATTTCTTTTGGTGACCTTTGAGCAAAAAGCTCATAGCGCTTCAAAACAAGCATGATAGCTAGAGAAAGTTGTTTTTATCCCATATAGCTGTGTCCTTACAAACTTTGCTGAAGTTAAATACTGATTAAAACTTTTTGTCACTGGTGTTGACAACCTGTTGTTTTCTCATGTAAACACTCGACATAGTTGCATCGTGTAAGTGAAGCTGTTTGAAAAAAGCCCACCAAACCAAACACTACAAGAACCATAAAAAATGCTCAAACAATGGTTTTAAAAAGTGGATGCTGCACTATCACTTTATAATAATCCACACAGTAAAATATTCACATTTGTTTAATCTATGAAGTGTGTTATTAGGTTTCTTATGTTTAAACTCAGGAGAAACCGAACTATAATTTTTATAATCTCTTTGGCCATTGGCACATTTAAAGTATTTAGCTTGCTCAGTTTCTACATATTTTCCTTGAGTTACCTGACATTTTCTCATTAGGTGATGTTGACTGGCATGATGGTAAAGTGTCTGGTACTGTGTACAATGGCTCAAAAGATCTTACTCGCATTCTTACTACTGTGAGTATGGTACTTTCAGGATTAATTTTAAATAACTTAAAATATTGATCAATAACAATGACAATGCTAACACTTTATTTAGTAATTTATAATGATAATAATTATAAAAATAACTATTATTGATAAATAATAAATCCTTAATGACAACTCCCAGAAATTTACTTTGTAGTGTTATGTTAACTAGTAAATACAATGCAGCCAAAAGGCTTAAGGTACCTTTAGACTGAGATGTCTAACACAAAACAAGTAGCACTTTTGACGGTATCTCAAAATTGCAGAACTTACACTAATGTCGAATAGTTTCTGTTTTTGTTAATTTGGTTTTGCCAAATCTTGTTCTTTTAAAATAAATTTGAATTTGATCTTTCATTTTTTTAAACTTAGTAAAATATAATTATTCTTTTGAATGGATTTATAGGTTTATAGCAAGTTTGCCTGGAGTAACCCATTACATCCAGATATCTTTCCAGGAGGTAAGTATTAAATTCACTCATTGTATTTCCTTCTGTTGTTTTTAAATTTGATTGAGTTGTCGGGATAAGTAACGTGAGCGCTAGTCAAGCATGATACTGGCTAGTTTAAACAGGTTTGACGGGTTTTGAAAAGATATTAGTAAATAGGAAAGTCAGACAAAAAAACAAGAGTGTGTAACGTTCAGCAAGATAAAAGAAGCTATCATAAAAATACCTTCTTGAATCCTATTAATTGTGAGTAGCTTTGTTAATAAAAACTTCACCACAGAGTTAGAAAAGCCTTAGTTATTCTAAAAGCATTAATTTTACTCTACTGTATTTATATATCTATTACGTCCATGTTGAGATAAAAATAATTTATCTTTCTTTTGTGCTTTTAGTGAGGAAGATGGAAGCTGAAGTTGTACAGATGTGCTTGGGTCTCTTCAATGGAGGCAAAGATTCGTGTGGAACGGTTCGAAATTAATATATTATAGTTTTAATTGTTAATATCCAGAATAAAAATCAAACCAAATGAATTTAATTTGATAATTTTCAGATGACCACTGGTGGAACTGAGAGCATTCTCATGGCATGCAAAGCATATCGTGGTTTGGCGTATGACAGAGGCATAAGAAAACCAGAAATGTAAGATAGCATTTGATTTGTTTTGAATTGTTCTTTTTTGTTTTAATAACTTGTAAAAGTTGCCCTACAAATTACAAATACTTTTCGGGCCTCTTTGTCAGAATCTACCCTATGTAGAACTATCTTCCTTCTTAGCTACTCGATCTCCTTTGTCACTCTTGTGATCAAAATTTACTCAATGACCCTAATGCCAAGGTCATCGCCGGAAACATTAATTAGTTGAAAATTAGGGAATTTAAAAAGCAGCATGCATTAAAACAAATGGTCAGAGTCTGCACCAGAGGAGAACGACTCCTGGTTGTTTTTTCTCACAAATTATCCATTTCTCTGGAGTGAGGGAAGAGTACACAAAGTGCTAACTAATACGATCTGACCATCTTGTCGTTACAGTATCGCCCTTGGCTCCTGCAAAACCTAGTAGGAGATTTGTGAGCTTCAGATATAAACGAGAGCAAGTTAGGATTATGGGACTGGAACAGAAAACTCAACTTTGAAGATCCTGGAGAATGTGTTGAGGCTTTTAAGAATGAGCTGTGGACTGTGTTTGAGAGCTGTTTTCCTCTAGTCAAGGTCAAGATATCTGTCTCCCTCAGTTAAGCACCTTGGCAACATCAGAAACAATGCTGCTTGCTACTGTACTGAGGATGAAAATAGTCTGCGTCAACAACGCATTGATTTTATTTGTATGTCATAAATGGAATGCTGCAGAAACAGTTTTACAAGTATTTAAGTTTTACACCATTTTCACTACAGTGTAAAACTTAACTTCTTGTAAAACTTAACTACTTGTAAAACTGTTCTTATTTGTATGAATCAACTAAAGTCGTTAAAAGATCAAAAAAAGAAACATGCCAAGGGCTCTAAGGGGTGGTAGGACTCTGCCAATAGGATTACGACAACGAAAACTTAAGGCATCCCAGTCAGTTCAGTGTTATGCCCTGATGATATTAACACCTATATCCAGCTTATTAATACTGATAATGCGTACCGTGCTCCAAGGCTAGATCTATGATTCCTGAAGAATGCCCATTCGCTACAGTTGATGGATACTCGGTTTTGAATGTTTTAGCTCACCAAAAGCGTATTACGTGCGGTACTGATGGATTTTCTTATTAGTTTTGGCAGTATAATGCTCTTCTTCTGGTATGTGTAATCACAAGGATCTTTAACAGCTCCCTTAGACACCAAACAATTCCCTTGGCGTGGAAATTGGCTAACGTGTCACCCATTCCAAAGGAGTCACCGTTAATAGATTACAGTCAACTACGGCCGATATCACTAACCAATATCATAATGAGAATTTTGCACTCAAATCTCATGATCTGATCAATTTGCTTATAAAGAAGGACTTAACACGACCATGACCCTCCTTTACTGCCAGCAATAATGGTCAATATGGGAGGACAAGAACGCTGATATTGTTAGGGTTTACTCCTTCGATTTCAGGAAAGCCTTTGATTCAGTTTTGCCTGAGATACAGTAGTATGTAACAAACTGAAGTCGTATAGTATTGATCCATATGTTATTAACTGGATAATCAGCTTTCTCAGTGATCGAAAGCAAAGAGTTGTGGTAGATGGATTCTCAACTACGTTTGTTGATATCAATAAAGAGGTCCCACAGGGGACTGTCCTGGGACCAATCTTGTTCTTTATCATGGTTAATAATATCACGGCCTTGCATGATACGCCCTGTATTTAAGTTGCCTGGCTTACTCTGCATTTACCTTCATGATACGTTTCGCATTTATCTCGGTTATTATTATTTTTTCAGAGTTGCACCGCTTAGTATCCATGCAGCTTTTGACAAGGTCAGTAAGTTTTTCCTTGTGTCGTGGTTTTCAGCGTGAATCTTGTTTTCCAAAGTTTTTTCGCAACAATCATGGATAGAAAAGAAAAGTTAGTATTAAAAATCTTGATAAATTAATAGTATTTATTATTTTAAACGAAATGATTCATTTATTATAAAATTATTACTTTTTTATTTAGGTTTTTATTTGTTTTAAAAATTGATAGTGTTGTTTACTGTGCATCATTTTAACTGCTTTATGGCTTGGACATCAAATATGGTTACCATTTTTTTTATTTCCGTTTAGGCTGCTCATTATTTTGGAATTAAACTAGTTCATGTTCCTTTGGAAGAAAATACCATGAAGTGTAATTTGAGGGTAAGAGAAAATTTTTTTGACTGTAAGAGCACTGTTGATCTTGTATGTGTTTAGTTTTTTTTTTCACCTGAATAATTAAAACAAATTTCTCCGTAAATTATATAGCAGAGCAAATAAAAAGACCTCTTTATTTCTGAAAAATAACAGCTATGAACTTACTTACAATGAGATTATTTGTTTGTACTCATGCATTTATGAATGAAGTTTTTTACTTCATTTTGTCCAAAAATCTGTTCATATCCTTAATCAATAATTATTTTTACACTAAAGGTCAAACAACTGAATTTCACTTAACCCAAATGCAACTTAATAAATTACAAAATGGACTTAATCTCGTTTTAAATAGTTGTTGTTTTTAAAAAAAGATAAATTGTTGTTTTATACATCAGTGTAATGGAAAAGTACACTTTCTTGTCTTGCGTGACGCTGATCGAGATATTTCAGTTAAAAGATTTTTCAAAAAGTACATAGAGAGCGCCTGTTCTTAGTAATTGCACAGCTTTTCTATCGTTGTCGTGTTTATATCTTGCTCGTTGGCACTCAGCAATAGTTATTACTAGTTTTAATGCTAATGCTTGAATGTCAGCTTTTAACACTATTTCCAGTTTTCAACAGTTTAACTATCAGAATTCTGCTATTTAAAAATGTTTAATTGAGGGTTAGTGTGGATGTTAGCGGGTTTTACTCGCACATTATTCATTCAAGTGTATCGTTCCGCATTGTGTTGCCAGCGCATGGGTGTATTTGTAAACAAACCACGAACTGTGAAGTCACTAACCCTTTTTATATGCAATCTATGTTCACTGCATTGCAATGCACCATACATGACTTAACAAACTTAAATCAAGAGTTTGAACAAATACGTACATAATGAAAATGGCGTATGTTCAAATAGAATAACATAGAGATCACAAAAAGCTGAACATGAAGAAAGATTAATTGATAGAACTTTTAAAAGTTAACGCGAACAAGATAATTTTCAGGAGCAAGTAGCGAAGCATTTACTGAAACTTGTCAAAAGCATATTCCTTAATTTATAATTTATCAGCATGTCCTTTGGGAAGTAAGTTAAATGTTTTAATGAAGCAGTAGAAGAACTCAACCAGTATTTGAAGTGTTTTTACACGTCATCGTCCCCGACTAAGTACCTACCAAAAATCGCCATCTTGAAGGGATCTTGTCAAAATAAGTAAAGAATCTGTATATTTTCCCTCCCAAGTTTTTGCCACCGTTTCAGTGATTGTAAATCCGGTATTCAGTAAATCTGGCTAAGGATTGAATTCCATGTTAAAAAACTAAACAGCAGAAAAACCGATCAAAAATGTCGCAAATTACCCTACAAGAAACCCAACTTTCAAACTTGTTTAAAAAGCGGGAACATTTCTGGACGTGTACCAAAAAGCCCGCCAAATCAGTAAATAACTTGAGTGTATACTCTGATAAATGACAACTTTCGCTGGAGTAAAACTCAATAAAAATCATTTTGATTCTTGTATTCAGTGGTTTGAATTTATTGAAGACTCGGACATTCTCAAGCCATGGTTTATACTCACACTGTTATACCGGTCAGTGACAGATAAACCGAAATCACGTGACCGACTTTGACCAATTGCGCGCGTGGATTTTTTTACAGTGAATGAAGATTGCTTATTAAATTATTTTAAAAAGCCAGTGGCTAAGCGTTTACCTTTGTTCGGTTCACCTATTACAACGTTTTGTTGTGTTAAGTGGATTTGTCTTGTACTCCCCCTGGACGGGACACTAATTCGTTGCAGGTCAGCCCACAGCACTCTACCGACCCCGTAAGGTTGGAAAACTGAGCCAGCTTTGATTACTAAAATGTTCAAATCTCGGATGACGAAAGCCAAGAAATGAACCCGAGATTTTGTGATTGGCTGACATAGTCTTACCCATTGCGCAACCAAGCAGCATTTAAAATTGAAACCATAAGGTGCTCTTTATATAAACAAATATCTCTTACCTTTCAGAGGGTATTCAATTGGTACTTCTACGTTGAATCCAAGACGTTGTTTTAGCACAAAATAGTATTCGAAGTCAATATTACTGACACTGCTAGCGGTGACCTTGAAACTGTGAGTCCCGATATGGGTGGGGACTATCAGCTTCCAGTTTCCCGGATGAGGATTTTCTATTACCCAAACGCAACCCATTGTTAGGAAGTATGTTTTGCTAACTAGTTTATCCTGGTGGTTTCGCAGTATAATTGGCGCCACATTACCGCTAGCAACTGTTACTGTCACGATTAATTTATCCATTGTTTCATCAACCGGGATTGTATACAGTTTGTTCAGTCCGCCTGTGGCCCGTTTGCCTCTACCGGCTTTACTACTTCCAACTTCAACTGTTGTAAGACCGTCCAATGCCGCTGCAGTAATCGGTCCCATGTTGCTCAAACCAGCGCCATTATCAAAAAGCAGCTGATAGCCGTTGGTTTCTTTAGCCAAGTCTATAAATGACTGCACAGTTTGGGGTTTTTTGCAGCTTCCGGATTTAGTGCTGTAAAAGAAGTTGACAGGAATCATGAAGTCGAGAGCCAAACCAAGGGCGTTATCCAAGTTGTACTCATCTGTACCTAAAAAATTGACAAGGAATCTCTCAACAAATTATCCTGAGTTTAATTTACGCTTACTGTGTTTTTATTGGGACCAGCTAACGACGTAATGATTGGTCGCGTTTACATAAGTAATTGTTTAATAGTAAATACAATAACTGCACGTCGAAATGCATCCAGCTCTGCATGTAGTTGTCGCAACAATTACAACGTGAACATACTTTTTTAGGGTTGTCGGGACTACGAGGACGTACATAACAGCAATAACTTTCTTAGTATTTATTTAGCTTCATGGCGAAACATTTGATCGTTCTTCTATTCACAAAGTTTAAGGCGGCAAAGAAACCAAACCCTAATGACCCGCACAAAGAAGTAAAGAGCGAACCAGAAATGTGATTTTTCTGAGCCGTCATTGTTGGCGTTCCCATTGTTGTTGCTGAAGGTCCCTAATGTCTCGAGCATGGCGACCTTATAAATATTTTTGTTCCTCGGCCATTTTAATTTCAGAAGGAAAAAAAAAACAAACAGCGGTCACAAACGTTATCAATAGACAACGAATGGTTTTAAAAAAGATAATATAAACTTAACGTTTCGTATTCTACAACATACATCCTCAGAAGTGACGGTTAAAACTATTAGACAGAGGTTTTTAAAAACTAAGAAAAGCACCGGTGACCAGCTAAGAAAATTATTAACAACAACTTCCGGTAGTTAATTCTTCAGGTATAAATTAATAAAGAAACGGCTTCTCATTACCAAGGTTTTCATTAAGTGAGGGTTTTAAGCCACTGATCACAAGTGTTTCTTTAATTTTACACTGCAAGTCGGACTTTCCAGAAGCGAGGATTTCGAAATTGTCCCATTCGGATGTTGTAACTGGTAGAGATATTTTTAAAACCATACGTTGTCTGTTGATAATGACGACCTTAAACTGCGTCCATTCTAATATTGGGAAGTAGCACCTTACCTCAGTAAGGGCTCGGTTGCTCCGGATTTGTCCTTTCTGGTAGACATGGTCCTTCAATATCATGAAGGTCTAGAGAACTGAGCCTAGCCAGCACATGCATGAATTAAGTGAAGGAAACTATCATTTCCAGTCCCCCAGCTGCCTGACAGGAATCGGAATGCCTCTTCAGGCAATGGCTAGAAATTTTGTGTCTTGAAAAACCTATCTGACACAAGACAGTTGGAGGCCTCACTGTTGTATTTTCTCCATGCGTATTATCTATATAAAAAGAATAAAAGTAAAAAACGAGATCGGTGGCTTAAATGGAACAACCAGTTCCTCGTCTGGTCCGGTGGTATTTCCATGGGGTCCTCCGGGACATAATAAAGGCACTGTCTTGAACATAAGTAGTGAGATAAAGATTGCTTGGAATGTGAGAACGTCGTATCAAAAAGAAAAGTTGGTAAATGTTAAACAAGAAATGAAAAGAATGAAAAATAATATACTAGGCGTGAGCGAGATGCGATAGAGTCAATCTGGAAAGCAAGTGACAGATAATTTAACCATGCATGGTCTACTCAGGTACCCTTGATTCTGGGCAACAAAGATTCATGAAGCAGTGGTTGGCATACTGATAAATAAGAAAAAATAGCGAAAGCCTTAATAGAATTTTATGCAGTGTCAGAAAGAGTTGTTATGGCGAAACTGAAAGGATAGTCATTGGATTGTGCGATAATATAGGTTAATGCACCAACTTCATGTCCGAAAAGATTTTTATAATATACATAGTAGAAAAACAATTAAAAGAACGAAATATGATATGGCCTGCAAATTACAAATAAACGGTAAGGTTTACAAAATAAGTAACTACACAGATACTTGAAAAAACTGTGTACAAAAAGTTGAAATAATTACAAATCTTTTCTCTGTATTTACAGGTTTTTTTTCTGTTTTATTTCGCTTTAATTTGAACCAGGTTGTGATATCCATGAAAAGCAGTTGCCGCTTAAAGGAGATTGTAACGTTGCGTGTGAAGGTAAGGCAATATTAAATATGTTCACTGCTCTTTGAAGCAAGACCGTGCTTCTTTTTTAGCTGATTGGTTGCGCAAGGCAAACCTCTCTAGGATTTTTCGGTCTCAGATAAAGCTAGATATCATTAACAATTAACATCGGTATAGATGATAAAATATTTTTCGTTGTGATAAAGAATTGTAGTCCATCTTGAGATGTTTGAATTTCTTTAGTTTGGTTTTACTTTGAAATTTTTATTTTTTACAATTACTTCTTGGAAAGCGATGGGAGGGGGAGAGCGGAACGATAACGGGTTACGTTCTAATACCGGTACCATTTATCTGGAAACTTTGATGCATGTTTGCCGGCTTGGCCACGGTCAAGGCAAGAATTCTCTTCCAAGAGTGTTGAGACTTATTATCATCATTTGTAAGTTGTTAAATATAAATTTAAAAACGTTCTGGGGTTAAGTAGTTTACTTCATCAATTAGCAGCCAGTTTACATTTTTGGCAAAATACTACTCCAATCGGTGCGTGAACATGCATGAATATATAATGTATTTGGACAAAATGGCAAAGGGATCTCACAGCAGGATTTTGGTTTATGGTAGCTTACAGCTAACACAGCTAAATCAAAATGACATTGTTATTCATTGCCATTCTAATACTTAGAAAATGAGCTGCCAAAGTTCAGTTACAACCAAGGCATGTGGTATGAAAATGAAGTACTCTATTTAAAAAAAGTCTTAGGACAAGAAAGGAAATAAAGCTAATTTTTCGTTTTGCAGCGGTGTGTCCGCCTGGTTGGTTTTATTACCGCGACTCTTGTTACAAGTACATTGCATCTCCGAAATCTTGGGAGAGTGCGTACAGCTACTGCCAGACGCACAACGCCAAACTAGTTTCGATCAACAACGAAGAAGAAAATAGGTATCTGCTAACCTAGTCCCCAGATGCCTTCCTTTTATCGGCTTGGTACTCAAAGAGGTATATACTTCATGCCAGTGTGCCATATAGGCGCCCTCCATATACTCTCCCTAACCAATAAGTATATATCCCCCTTAATTTTTAGGGAGATCCTAACCCTAACCAATAAGTATATATCCCCCTTAATTTTTAGGGAGATCCTAACCCTAACCAATAAGTATATACCCCCTTAATTCTTAGGGAGATCCTAACCCTAACCAATAAGTATATATATATCCCCCTTAATTCTTAGGGAGATCCTAACCCTAACTCTAACCCTAACTGGCATACTGGCATGAAGTATATACCGTCAAAGAGCAAAAGGATTATTGATTATATCGAGTAAAAAGCCATTGGGTCTCTTGGTTCTTTAGGTAAAGTGCTATCTTTAAGGTGTTGTTACACGTTCCAACTTTTAGCGCGACTTTTCGCGCAACGATGTTGCGTTATAAGTTGGCGTGACATGTTACATGATCCGATTTTTCTTGCAACATCTATCGTACTCCATCTCCGCGTATCCGAAAGATCACTACAAACAAGATGGCGGTGGTCCAGCATTGGGAAGTGATCGCCAAAAAGTAGATTTTGTTTTATTTTTCAATCAAATGGCCGCCTCAAGCTCTTACAGTATGGCCTGCTTGTCGTGTTTATTCCCAGCTTTCTCGTTCGACCATAGTCATGTTTTCTTTTTCATGAGCCCTATCAACTTAAATCTTTCGTCATCGTTAAGTCGAGGCTGTTCTAGCGGCTGTTAATTATTCAAAACACTTTGTCTACTACTTCATCTACAACTTGTTGCATGGCCGCCATCTTGTTTGTTTATGGGAACTCGCTCCAAAGTAAGATCTGAATTGGTTTCTGGGAAGGCGTTGCGCAAAAAATCGACCATGACCCTGTTACACGAGCCAACTCTTTCTCAAAATTCGTCATTTTGTGTTAAAAGTTTTCGAAACCATTTCAAAAACTCGCAACGCGTTGCCGAGCAAAACATTGCACGAAAAGTTGGCTCCGGTACCTTGTTACTCGACAGTCAACTTTTAACGCAATATCGTTGCGCGAAAAGTCGCGTTAAAAGTTGGATCGTGTAACACCACCTTTATTTTCCAACTTAATTAGTTTAAGCTTATATCGAAGAGAGGGCATGGCGGAAAACGTAGTGCGTTTCTATAAGACAATTGGTATGCTTATATACAAGCATAGTCATTAGCAGATGTTGTATACGTCTGTGAGAACTCATAGTATACTACAAATCTATATTTCTGTGGCTCCTGTTACAAATCAAAAGTAGACACTATGCAGTAAACAGTGTAAGAATAGGAAAGTGTTTGACATAAGTCCGATTGTTTGTTGGACAAAGTCAATGAGTTATCGAATTTTTGCAGAGAAAGACGAGTAGAGGATAAGAAGCTATATTTACTATGTTTGATAATGTTGAAGAATTTATTAGACAAGACATTACTTATTTTTCCTCTAACCTGAAGACATACAGAATGAATACAATTCCGAAGAACATCTTGGAAACTTAATATTTAAGTTACACAAGATAAAGATAAACAGAATACGTTTTATATTTCGGTTTTACTTCAAACCATCATCAAACCATCATCAGAAACGAATTACAAAAATCACAACAATTGTAATGTAATATTGAAGACATACCAAGCCTTTAAGTGTTAAGTATTTTGTCCACCTTAAGACTCTTAATTTGGAAAAAGAAAAATTATGTAAAGTGCTTTTATTTCTTTCAGGTTTGTTGGAAACTTGATACAAACAGCCGATGGAGCATGGATCGGATTAAATGACAAGAGCCAGGAATCTGTGTATGTCTGGAATTACAACAAATTTGAAAAGGCTCGTTACCTCGCTTGGGACAAAAGCAGCTCCATTAACCCCGAGCCCAATAATTACAACGGTGGCTGTAATATTGAGAAATGTGTTGAGATGAAAGCCAAAAACAAGAAATGGAATGATGTTGTATGTAATGCACACTTTGAATATGTCTGCCAAAAAATTTACAAAAAAGGTAACTAAAACTCGAAAAGTATCAGAACTAAATAACAAAGTAAGCAATTAAAAAATCTTTGTTTGACGGAAACAGTGGTTCAGCTGGCAAAGGCAAATGGAGTGAGATGGTACGGGCATGCATGTGTTGAGGAGGGATGATGGGCATGTTTTGAGAAAAGCATTGGAGTTTGAAGTGAAGGGCAAGAGGAAGCGACGACGAACAAAGAAGACGTGGAAGACGCAGGTCGAGAAGGAGAGCAAGAGTGTTGGTTTGGAGAAGAAGGATGCCTTGAATCGGTCGAGATGGAGAGTGGGAGTTGGAGAGATTGTTTTTAGGGTGGGGTAAATCCGGCCACCCCGTTTACGGGGATAAAACCGGATCAAAATCGAATGAAGATGATGATGATGATGTTCGACATGCTTGGACTAAAACCTGTTCTTGAGCAAGACACTGTACCCAAATAAACGCTTACAAGCCACTTTTGGTTTGGAGAGGTTTTTACTAGTTATTTTAAAACTAAAAGCATTGTTTATTCCTATTTTATCGTGTCTGTTTGAAATTAATAAATGTTTTATTTTTTTAAAGCTGTGCTTGATAAACGTTGAATAGATTAGCTGCAGTCCTTTTGAATGGTTAACTTGCTTTACTTAAGGGTTAGAGATTGATTTGAGTGGTTTGTTTACAAATACACGTTTCTAACACTTAATAAACACACGATGACGAAACAATGAACGAGAAATTTCGAGTTCATTGTGCCGCCAGCATGCACAAGTGCGTGTATTTGTAAACAAAACATGAACTGAAATCGTCTCTAACCCTTTTAATAAGCAACTCGAGTTCACTGCATTATTTGCAAGGCGCGATACATGACTTTACGAACGTATCCATATGTTCGCCATCATAAAACCAATCAGTTTCAATGATTGTAAATCCGGTATTCAATATATATATCAAAGGACTGAATTCCATTTTAAAACATCAAACAAAAAAACGAACAAAAAAAACGTCAGAAAGTACTGTTCATGAAACCCAACTTTCAAACTTGTTTGAAAGGCGGTAACTTTTTAGGACTGGTGTCAAAGCGCCAGCCAAATCGCTTACTCTGATAAATAATAACTTTCGCTTGAGTAAAAGCTCAATAAAAATAATTTTGATTCATATATTCAGTGGTTTGAATTTATTGAAGACTCGGCCATTTTCAAGGCATGGGTTTAAAAAAAATGGATAAACAAATATACAAATAATATACCCTGATAAATGACAACTTTCGCTGAAGTATAAAAGCTCAAAAAATCATTTTGATTTATATATTCAGTTGTTTGAATTTATTGAAGACTTGGCCATTTTCAAACCATTTGTTAGTACATAAAATTAAGGATTAATTTCAAGAGCGATTTCAATTTTTTCCAAAATTGCCCGAGTCGCGAGTGAAATTAATCCTTAAAGGGAAACTGAACTCCAAAATTATTTTTTGATATGTTGAAGTGCATATATTTAAAATTCAAAAAATATAAATT
>JAOBBB020010723.1:7983-25420 GCA_025331005.2 Zoanthus gigantus | reverse complement strand
GTTTGTTTAGCTTCATAGAGAAACATTTAATCGTTTTTCTATTCACAAAGTTTAAGGCAAAGAAACAAAACTCTAATCATGCCCAAAGAAGTAAACAGCAAACTAGAAAGGTGATTTTTCTGAGCCGTCGTCGTTCACGTTCCCGTCCCCGTTGCTTAAGGTCCCTATTAACTGCTGTAGCGACCCTGACAAAACATTTTTGTTGGGAAAATTTTAGCAGCAATCGAGCTATTTAGCAATCGAGGAAGTAAACTAAATGGCGAGACAAACTAGGGAAATAGCGAGACAAAATGCAAACTAACATTCGATAAGAGAAACTGAGTAAACTGGGCAAACCACGAGACGACCTTGGGATGTCACGAGACGAAAAGAAATTTAGCAGTTGAACTTGAAGACATAAAATGGACCGATGAAAAGACGGCGATGCGTTTGAGAGAATCAGACCACGCATTCGCCCATTGTGTTGACTGCCGTGGTCATCTGTTTGGTTCTTGTTGAGGCTCATTAGCATGCATGGCATAACCTCGAAGCAGCAAAACTTCTTTTCACCACTCCAAGCAGTCCAATGCTTCAAAGTGAACTCAAAGCATAAAGCCACGAGTTGAATTGCTTATTTGCTCAAACCAAAAATACTTCAGAGTTAAAAGCATTATTCTTATCTCTCAGTCAAATTGGCAGAAATAACGTGCCTTAGCCTTAGGAACAAAATCTTGAATGGATTGTATTTTTATTGCGTGAACCAGTCTCTGCAAACTCAGGTGAAATCATTGTGCAGAAAAAACGGAATTTCTCAATCGCGAATAAAATATTATATGCATTCGCCACGGTCAAACTCTGAATAAGTTTGTTTACTGCTGCAAACTTTTCAAGTTTTAGTTTTATTATTTAGGAAACAAAGAAAAACATGAGCTAGAACCAAATACATTTTCGTGAGGTTAAACGCCGGCTAAAGTATATTTTGATTGTCAGTCTTCGAGTGCTGCTCAGTGATATTGATTCAAAAGCCACGGCACACAAATAATTAATAAAGTTTAACACCATTCTCTACTCTACTAAATAAGTATATCTATTTACTATTGAGAATTGAAAGACAATGCAAACAATATTTGTCAAAAAATTATTACCAATGAGTTGACTAACTGTTTTAAAATTCCCTGTATATAAAGGATAAATAAACTTCAGTCAAAAACAATGACTTTGAAGTCCAAATAAGAGTGAGTAATGCCTTTCGTTAGCTGAGTACTGTGACGATGTGATGAGCAATAGAAATAATGCGTTGTTACAATACACAGTCTAAGAATCAATATAAAAGACAGTTGAGAACTGAAATTATAATAATGTTCATTTTTTTCGTTTTTTGGTTGACATATGTAACTCATAAATAATGTTCATCGGAAGTTAGTGTGAGCTATGGTTTAGTTTTGGCTATGATTAAACAAAACATCCGGTGGCTTGCGCGAGTCGCTAGCTTTTCCGTCACGTTCTCAATATTCCAAAGATTTCGATTCCGAAGCCTCTTACACCTTTCATGTGTGAAAGCACACAATTATAGACATTATGTCTTCGGCAATGCAAACGTTGGTCGCCGTGTAGTCTTGAATTGTCGGCGTCAATAGTTGTGAGCATGGCCAATTCCTGGTGTGAGCACGCTCGTAATTGAATTTCCGCGGTATTTACACTCGAATTTTAATTTAACAACATTAAGACGTTCGGACACTCGAGCGCCACAAGTCTGCACAATTTTCATAATGTATTGTATCAACTATTTTTAAAGTTTTATTCAAAGAACAAAGACAGATATATTCATGTTTCATTACAATGAATTAAAAATAATTTTTAGCGCCTTAACAGGCATTTGATGCGAAAACTTGACTAAGTGCTTTATCAACAACTTTCGCATTCACTCCTCCCTCCGAAAGCTCATTAACTTATTAAGTAAATTCAATGTTGTTAATTGAAACAAATTGAGAGAGACACCAAGTCTAGCACTCTTAGTTTCCTGGCTGTATTTCACATTCTATAGCTACTTTCTAAATCCTTTTAAAAGGTAAACCTTTTTAGAATTTGAATGGTAATTTGTAAAGAACCTAACGGTAGAAAATTGCAGAGCGAGATTGCTGTTAAACTAGCTTCCTCTAGTTACTCCATGAAAAGAACACTTAAGTATTGAAACTAAATTGGATAAGTCAAAAGAAGGATTCTGTCGCAGCAGGCATGATCATTTCAAAAGGACGATTACAGCTAAATCCGTGTTGATAGATGGATAACTGTTTACGGTAGTTATTTATTAGTTCCATAAAATAATATCTTTGAAAACTAAATTTCGTCACCATTCGTCTTTAACAAAATCTTGACTCAGTGAAAACACATAAAAAAATTTTTTTTCTCGAATGTCATGCATGTTATAATTAAGATCTTGTAAAACATTTTTAAAGAAACCTTTTTTGATTTTGTTTGCCTCTAAATGTATTTATTGTTTTGGAAAACTTTATACCAGGTCAGTGGAAAGCTCCGAGTTCATAATATACGGCTTTTTTTTATTTCAATGTTGTCGGGAAAGTCTTTATTACGAACCATCACGTAGGTGAACAAATGTAGCTCGATGTAATGCTTAGAATACCGACTCATTTGTGAAGGTTCAGTTCTGTCAGAGATGATCGATGAAGTTCGAAACCAAATGTCTAAAAGAATTTTATAAGGAACGGTTAAGAACATGATTCAAACCAGAGCACTGGAAAACAAAGTTTCCACTTCTTCTGCTTTGCTTAAAATCTCAAAAGTTTTTGACAACCATTACTGATGTTCGAAAAATGGATCCGAAAACTGAAGTAATTGTCAATGGCGACCCGGACGAACACCTTCCATAGCTCTCTTTCAGTTGTACTCACTGCAAACAGCATGTTCTTGCACAGCGTGAATAGAGATTATGCACTTTATTCTACTACAGAACAATTTAGAGCTTTGAAAAATTAAAGATATATTTATATACTGTTATTTTAAAAGCTACTAATAAATAGCGAAGAGATATATTTATTCAAGTACGTTCGTTAAGGAGAAAGAAAACAAATCTGCTTTATTGAAATTGTTCTCGGTTATTTCCGATGCCGATGCTGATAAAGAGATTCGTGTGAGCCTTTTGTTTTTCTCTTAAGGGCACAACAAGCATTCCTCAAGAAAAAGTTACTGAAATGTGTCAATTTTTAGGGATTTCTGATTGGTCCATTTGACATCACGTGAGCAAAAAATGATAAATCATAATACATCTTCTTTTATAACTTGTTCTGACTTCTCAAACAACTTTGTCATTTGTTCTGTGCATGCTGTCAGCGAACTTAATAGAAGGTCAAAAGCTACTGTCAACCTGCCTTGCTTGAGCTCCTTACAGCATTCAGTAAAAACCACGCTGAGTGGCTAGAAAAGTAAAACAACATGCCACATCAAAAAAACAGTTTGCGCAATTCCAAACCAGCAAAGACAAGAAAAACCTCGGAAAGTTCGGAGGGGTCCTCAAATTCCTCTGACGGGACGCCTGAGGTAGAAATTGTTTCAAACTTACCTTTAGCTTCAAGTCCGGAAGATCAAAGTAAAAAAACAGAAATTTACCCATGGATGAAAGAGTCCAGAGCGAAAGGTAGGAATAATGGTATTTTTGATCTAATTTTTTAACACCGTGAAATCTAAAGTGGACATGGGTGTGAGGCAGTTTATACGATTCTTGTCTTTGATCTTCAAACGCGTTCACTTGGCTAATCCCTGCAATGGCGAGGGGCCGTTTGATTCGCTATTTTCTTAAAGAATCGCTTGAACGCTTTATCGGATTTCTAGTGGCAGCTCTAGGGCATTAATCTGAATCTCGTGCGCGTAAGCAAATGTTTTTAATAGCTTTCTATTGCTATGCGGCCGCCTCTTTTGTACTAACATGTGCCGTGAAAGTGTCAAGACATGTTTTTGATCCAAGGTATATCTGCACACTACAATGATACTACATAAACTGTATGTATATCATAATAGCTTCAGAATCTCCGTTTTGTTATTGTAAAATGTTGTTCAAGTTAGCTTTGCTAGCTGTAAGAATTAAACAAGCTTTGCACCTTGTTGGCGCCGTAGTCAACCGCCAGTTTTGCCGAGTCGCCATTTTGAAGATGTGTAATAATCCATTTTCCTTCCACCGCAAAACTTACAAAATAAGTAGGTCGCAAAAAAAAACTCTTCGTTTTTAAATCTTTAAAGCAGGAAATAAAGGTCTTGAACAATTAAAAGTAATGGCCTTTTGTCGTCGAAAGAGCAGCGCTTCGGAAGAAAAGTAGAATTCCAAGATGTATCTTCGGTGTCGTTTTGGGTAACACTTCTTACTAAATTGTACATTTTAAAAATCGTCTGTTAAGAGTCCACCTTATCTCTATGTACAGCAAAAAAGAAGTACTTAAAGTTTGACATTTCAATAAAGGACCAACGAAATGTTTAGTGTTTCGCGTATTGATACTTTACAAGGATACTTCTAGCTCGAAACGAAATGCTTGTTGTTTCGGAAAATTCATCTTTTTGTATTGTAACTCATCATGATTAATAGTTTCTGCGTTAAAAAGTAGAATACATAAGCAAAATGAGTCTTTCATTAAAACATATAATTCTGTGACAAAAATTTAACTTTTAAATTGTTCGTTTTATAGTGGAAGTTATACAACCTTTTACACCGCTTATTTGCGTTAACTTGCCAAACATACCTTCAGTGAATTCAAAATACATTTTAACTAATCTAAGCTCCAAAACGATATGCGCGACGTTTAAGACAAGGTACTTGAGTAATTTCCTGAGGAAAGCATTTTCATAAGCTTTTTGTAGAATTGAAATAGAAACCGACTTGTAAGAAGTTGTTGCCGTTCGGCCGCATGCAATTTTCGATCTTGTCACCCACAACTCGAAATGAATTCAATACATTCCGGTATATATTAAAGCTAAGTTAGTTCATTATACTTTTAACTCATTTACCACTTTTCCTAAATGCACATTCGAATCATCTTTACTTTTAATGATCGATAGAACAAAGGATTGACGCAAGAATAATTTTGATGCTAAATAAACGAACCATTTTACAGCATAAATTGAAGTCCGATACAAAGAGATGGCAAGATTGCATTAGACACCGTGGAAAATAACTTAGATTTTAGGACCTTAAAAATTCAAGGAAAAAATATTTAGAATTTAAAGACACAAGACAACAAGTTCATTTTTTATTGAACTAATCAAACGTGTAGTTAAGGAGGAATTACTCTTAAAACTTTTGTCTTTGAAGTTATAAAAATATCTCGCAATCATTCGTACCCTTTCATGCAAGCTTTCATTGTTATTTGTTTTATCCAAAAATGTTAAACTTTTCAACAGTTCTTTATTTTTCTTGTCGAATAATCATTGTAGGTTTAGATGTTTCAATATTATTATTTTAATTTTCAGGACAACCTCAAGAGAAGCCGGACCCAACAGATAAACTAGCGAACCGAACTATTTATACAACGAAACAACTTGTAGAGCTAGAGAAGGAGTTTCACTATAACAGATATCTTTGCCGTCCTCGAAGAATCGAAATCGCGCAGTCACTAGGGTTGACTGAGAAACAAGTAAAGATATGGTTTCAGAATCGAAGAATGAAATGGAAACGCGAAAACAAGCTTGTGGAAAAAGCCCTGGAAAACGAGATTCAAGACAGAGTTCGGGCCTTGAGCAACCAAAATGGCATGAATGGATTCGGGAGTCTTCCCTCTCTAACGCAAAATGTCTTCAACGACTCGAATGGTTTGCAACCGTTTACAAACTTTAATTACCCAACTTCAGACTTTAATGGAAACTACAATAACCTTAATAACCAAAGAACATTTTGGCAATCGCCGGCACCAACACTACAACACTTTTAGCGGTTTGTAAATTTTGTAAACCTAATTGACATTACAATTTGCATTTGTTCGTTCATGTTCGAACTGCCAATAGCTAATAATAATAATAGCAGGCCATTCTTTGGCTAGAAGAGATAAAGTTGGTACAGTTAGCTTACTAAAGATCTCTTTTTAAAGAGTCCATAATTTGTTTAGTTTTTTAATTGGATAATTTCACACGTTCCTTCTTCACTTAATCTTGAGTTTTGAGGCAACTTCTGCTTGTGCAAAAAAGGCTTGGAATTTCTCACATTTTGTTAAAACGAAGCCAATTTGTGTTGACATTTTCTTTGTTTGAGACGAAGTTTCGTTTTAGTACATACGTATATTTCAAATAAGCTTGGACTCATTAGCCCAAGTCTAATTTCTAGCCTTGGAAATGTAGAATTATAGCGTTTTACTTTTCTTAAAAACGAAAAATGCCCTTCAACTGAATATTATACCGGCTGTTGTTTTCAGTTCACTGGGTAAGGACAAAAACTTTTCATGCATTCGCCTTAATCTACGCATGAATTATTTTGTGGCTATAGCACTAACTTAAATTTACATTTTCATTTAGCTTTGTTAATCTTCACTTGAGCTTGTGTAACACTGACCTCATGTTCAATTTAAAAGCAAATTTTCCTCTAAGATCATGAGACAGATGCATGTGCATGAAATGTTTTACTTTTCAGAAAGCTTTCCAGAAAAGAATACAAAGAGTATAGCACTCTTGCATAATGCATATATAAATTTTGTTTTAATCACTGAGCAAACCTCTTTCTTACTACTTTTTCAGTTTTAATTTTAGCTTTATGCAAGATTTGTTAGACACTTGACTTTTCAAGCCAAGGTCAGTCGTATAAAAATTAAAGTTTACAATTGTTTAAAGATACTAAAAATTAAGAAATGTTGCAGGACATTTTGGTATTTGCTAAACTCAAAAATTTGGCTTCCACTTTGAAAATGGCGCTTCTCAATCAGCAGGAAATCCACTTGTAGAAGCTGCAATGAAATGAGTTTAAAATTACTCTGTCTGTTTGCTAACTGTTTTCCTCAATCTATTTTTTTAGTAAAGATTTCAGTTGTGTTTGAAAAATAGTCGAGTAAGTCATTTTGTGTTCAGTAGTACTGAAGATTAGGAAATTAGTATTCGAGCTAGGGAACGCACAAGAGTGTAAATTTATACATATTTAGTTTTAAGATTTTATAAGATAGTATTTATTACGTTCCGACAGCTTGATCGCGGGTGTTTGATGTCTCGACAAACAAACTATTTTGCTCTTCACGTGTCAAGTTACTCATTTATCCACAAGAACAACTAAAATATTGGTTCGATTTTCTCAATTTGTTATTTTTAAGTAACACTGTCCCCGATTTTTCGAAAACTGATATTTTCTAACTTGCCGCTTGCAAAGAAGACGACAAAACTATTTGGAATTAATAACTCCAAGTATAAATACTTCGCACGCGAACTGTTGATTCGTTAAAGTTTTACAGAGAAATGTTTCTTTTTTACTTTTTTTACTTTAAGTGTTTGAAGATGAGTTAAGGTTTTAACAAAAAAAAAACAAAACAAAAAAACAAAACAAAACAAAACACAATCAAATAAAAAAACTCTGGTTTTATTTGATGTCTGTGCAGTTTTCAGAATTTGAGTATAGTTTTGTTGTTTTTGCAGATTTTATATATAAAACACTTTTCTTTATTGCTGCGTTCTTTTCAAAATATTCTCAAACTTTCCAAATTTTTACAGGTCGGCATACTTTTTATCTTATCTTCTCCATGCATCTGTCTTTTCCTTTCAAACCATAACACAGACCAAGCCGATTGAAGGAGATCACTTGTGTTCAAGACAGTCAGTCAGTGACAAGTTTGAAGTTTTGTTTACTAATACTTAATATATTTTCTAGAACACTGAGTTATTTATGTTAAATATTTTAGTTTCATATTTCATATCTTTAATATTTTCCATATCTTTATTATTTCAACTTTCGTGTAAATGTTAATCATTAGTACCAAGAAAATAGAAATTTAGCTATGTAAATTACTTATTTATTTAAGATAAGAGAAATATTTTTCATTAGTGAGATTTAACTCTATGTTATGCTTGCATGAGCCTATCAAAGTATTTTTGTAATAAAAATGTTGTGTTGAAGCTAAAAATTGCGTTACAGCGATCATGAATACTTTCTTACACTTCTTTATATAAATAAGTTTTAGAAGTTCTTGCAAATTTCTCCTTGTAAATCATTAAGTAATGCAATTTGTATGTAGTTTGTTGAATATAACTGCCTGTACTACGAAGCCTCCGCTGGTTATAAAGCGCGCTTTGATTGCCAGACTATTGTCAGTTATAGTATAGTGGGATCCCTGTGGAGAAGGCCAGGCTACCCGGCCTTGACTGGTATTTAGAAATGTCAGATATGACAGACTGGTTTATGTAATCCGACTTAATCAAATGTAATCCTATAGTTTTTGAACAGACAAGGATACTAAAGTACTTACATTGAAAACTCTCAATAATCAGTCACAGGAATAACACTAAGCGTTGACACTGTAGTAATATAAACCCGGACTATATCACACCTTCCATCTCTCATGCATGTCCTTCGCACGCTCTCGCGCATCGCCACGCCATTCTTACGCATTTTTGAAATAAATTTTTGAAAAAATAAAAACGAATCAAAATGTGTTTCAGTGTTCCCACACGAGGTGATTAGCATAGTGCTTTGTGTCCCGTCTCATCCGAGCCTGGCGAGATGGTCTCGGAGCGATAGGACAATATTGATGCAAGACGTTTTGCTTCTCCGCCGTCTCTTAAAAGCAGCCAAATCTGCCAGATACGAGTACAATCAAGCTCATAAGAGCTAAGATTAAACTAAGCAGTCATTTGGGTTTCTATAAAAATCCTTCGATAAATTTTGAAGTTTAACACCGTGGAAATGAAGGAGTTTCAGTCTGACGTTTCCGACTGTAGTCCTTTGTTTTGCTAAAACATTTGATTTAGTATATATTGTTGGTTTTAATTATGTTTCTGATCAAACCGCAGAGATGGAGTAGTGGGTATTAGGGATCAGTTGCAAAACGACTGTGTTTACGAATTTTTATTCTAAACCTAACTTAACTGAATTTTTTTGTTGTTGAAACATTAATGCATTCCTGGAGCGTTTCGGCCAGATCCTTCGTTGCAAAGGACCATCAAGTTACATAAGAAGTAAAAAATCAGTTTGGTTCAGCTAGTTTTAGTTCGAGCCAAAGCGCTTCCCTGTATTATAATGCCGGTTTAAAATCTCGAAAAAGGCGCTTCGAGGTGTCTCCAACGATAAAATTTTAACGGATATGACGTAGCCAGTTGTTTTGAGGTTTCAAATATCATGGCTAAGAAAAAAGCAAAGAAAGCTTGAAAGCGAAAGCGACTCGATAAAGGATAGAATGTTTTCTCTATCAGACATTTCTCACTTTTTAACAAAGCACGCAAGAAGAAACAAACCCTGTCCCGTTTAGATGGAACCACTGGCTACGTCATCAGAGCCAAACTCGTCACCAGTTTCCCGAGACACTTGTTTAGCCTTTTTTTAGCTACTTTTAAGCAGCAAAAAATCTGTTTTTGAAATATTTTTACTAGCCCAAATATTTTATTTCGTAAAGAGGGTGTTGCAACCTGTCATTTTCTGCAAAACAAATGTTTATTTCACACGCACTTTAAAAATATGTTGTTTAATGGGCTAATTTGCTGGAGACCGACCGTCATGCGCCTCTTTAAGAAATTCTTGACTGCCTTTTTACTTATATATTTATTCCAGTTCGCTTATCACATTTCACATTACTACACTAATAGACATTTTTACAAATAATATAACAAAATCATTTATACATTGTCTTATTATTATTGACATTTCGGATCATTTCGCAATTTTTTTCATTGATACCAGAAGACACCAAATATTCATTAAATATTCCAGAAATTTTAGCCGAATATATTTATCTAGTTTTAAGACGCAATTTGAAGCAATCAATTGGTTTGACGTTGTGGATTCATAGTTTAGTAAGAGTCTTGGTCCGGTACGATCATAGCGGTCATAAGTAACTCGAATCCGGTCGAAGCCTTTACTTTTTTTCGGCAATAGAGGCTTTGCATGATCACGTGACTCAAAAACATGTCTTAAAATATTTTCACACTGTTACAATATTTCTTTGAAGGGACTGTTATCATTACCTGTTTTTTAGCAACTGCATGTGGAAAATAAATTTGCTTGGATGTCATGAATTTTGCCAAAAAAAAATTTACGCGCCTACTAATTTGCATATTTTGAATTTCTGATCATAATTTGTAGGCGATTACCAAAGTTCATGAGTTTACTTTAGAAAATATCTTATAATAAAAGAACTGTTTATCAGAAAAGAAACCTCAAAACGACTGACTGACTTTCCATACTCTTTAAAATCTAGTTGGCTTTTAAAGGCGGCCATCTTGTTGGGCAACCTCCTGCCCACTGTCATGGCCGCTTCATGTTTCATCCTAAAATATTTTGAAAAATGTTAAATTTTTAGCCCTTGAAATACTGGTCAATAGCAGAAGTAGTGTCCAAACTTCAATACTTTAAGAAGTGTTCCTGAATCACGTGACTATGCAAAGCCTCTGTATCATCCCATAGACCCATTGTTTAATTTGCAACCTGGGTAAGGTAAGGTACAAATGCGCACGTGAAGGCTATGACAGAAGTGTTTAGCCCCAGGCAAAAAGTAAAATAATTATTTTACAATTTTTAAAGTTAATTGCACTAAAAAGCTATAATGGTTAAACATTCTTAATTATTCCCCAATCTTTTTTATATCTAAAGAGATCTTAATGTTCACGGCAGCAAGTTCTGCAACGAGGTAGCGGAACACATACGGGAACGCTATCATCTGCACGTGTTTGCCAGTCAAACACTTTCTACATTGCCATTTACGTTCAATGTTGGTAGATGCCGCTGCCACTTCTTTCGCGGGCTTTTCCAACAGGGGAGAAAGGAGACTTCCACATTTACTGCACACGTATCCCTAATGGCATAAACGCGAGCAATAACATGTTAATACAAAGTAAAATGATTTTAGGTGTAATTAAAAAACTATCTTTCTTTTCTTTAGAGATAAGAAATTAACTTTTTCAAGAATTGAATTTTTGACCTCTCGGATACCGGCGCAGCTCTCTTACCAACTGAGCCATGAAAACACAGCTGTTGGGAGCAGGTCGTCGTTAGTGGGACCATCAATGCCACTCAAAAGTATTACACTACTAAAACCCTAAAAATTACAAATAATCAAAAAGGCGTGAAATCGAAAACAAAAGCTAAATCATTACCCGCCCCTGGTTATGTACGCATTTACAGTTTTAATAAAAATGTAGGCAAATTATAGCCTGAATTCGGCCCTCGATTCACTTGCAATTATCCTCTAGTAAGTTATGTCAAACTATCCTCAGAAACACACTAATCACGCTCCAAACTCCAAATTGTTCTTGACTCAGACTCAAAGATTTTGAGTGATTCATTTTAGATTCAGCAACTGACGTATCACGGTCGGGTTTACTCATGTGACTGACAGCTATCAAAATGTTCAATGCCTTCGCTATTCGAGTTTTCCTTAAAATTTCCTTGAACATCCTTCAAGATATGGATGTAAAATAAACTGAGGAAAATAAACTGAGTATGTTGTATTTTTCTTTCATTATTTGTTATTGATGAGGCTCTGATTCATTAAAATCGAAGTCCTCAGTTAACGACTTTTTAAAAAGTCTGTTTTGACTTTAACTTTAAAGATTTTAAAGCATAAAAACAAAACAAAAACAAAACAAAAAAAAACTAAAAGTGTCTTTTATACTACTTAAATAAAATCTATCTAGTTCTCGTCGAGTTTCCATAAAATTATTCGTCTTGTGGCCAAATTCGGGAAATTAATCAGAATTTGGCAAAAAGAAGCGCGATTTTTATCGAAATTCGACGAGAAATCGATTGACTACCTGTATCAATTACAGTTTGTTCTACAAAAGATCTGAAGACACAGTAGAAAACATCTTCCACTTTTCTTTGTGACTTCCAGCAGTTTGATTCTGTAATAATGTGCAAGAAAATGATAAAAACTCACCATTGACTTATCGGAACAATTAAAAAGTCTGTCTTGCAGAAGGAACGAAGTCCCGTGCGCCAAAAGTGCATCTCGTTCCATCTCACCGAACCGGATTCCTCCTTGTCGCTTTCGGCCCTGGGTAAGTGAGATAAATGAAATAAATCAATGATTTTCTACTTCATACTCATAGGATTAATCATTGGTCAGAGTTTATCTTAGGTTGATACACCGATTTTTTGAATGAAGTCCGAAGTTAACCAATTTAGGGGAGAGCGGCGGTTTTGATATTATTAAAACACCACTGAAGTGTGCTTTTGAAGTCAATGCATTGTCTGTCAAATTTCTTTTCTGGTATGTATCTCCGTATTATAGGTTGTGACTCAATGCAACCTCTAACTGCAGCCCGCAAGCTTAACAAAGAAAAAAAAAGTTTAGTTGCCAAAATTGGGAAGAGAGTTTCCAGAAATGAAAAATAAAACCGGATAGATAATTTGCGACAATCTAACTCCCAAACGAAATTAAACGGGACAAGAATCGGATACTGGAGAAGACTAAAACTTCAGTCTAAGGAAAAAAACGAAGAACTTATGATGCAAAGGAAGAAAAGCTGATCGTCAGTTGACAACATATGGCAGTCAAAACACACCAAGATCTACTGAGAATAGCCCATTATCGTCCACGACGATAGCACAAATCGTAAATGAAAGCCCTAAAGTTTAGAAAATGAAAGCTGATGCGACAATTCATCAACATACAAATTTTGGTTACCGCCTGCTAACGAGATTTGGACCTTAAAGCCCCGTCTACAAGAACAATTTTTATGTGACAATTTTTATTTGCTCGTGTAGATGAACAAAATTGACCAACTTTTGTATGACAATTATATTTGTTGAAAAACTGGCGAGTTAGTTTTTATGTGGCAAATAAAAATTGTCACATACAGAAAATTGGCCGTGTAGACGAGACAAAACATAAAATTGGCAATTTTCTTTATGTCATCCATAGATCCCAGTCTCCAATCTTTTGTTTTTAAATAAAAATTGCTCGTGTAGACGGAGCGTACATTGGCAAATAAATAAAACTTGTCACATAAAAATTGCTCGTGTAGACGGGGCTTAAGCAATGAAGACGGCGACACCGACGGAAAAGTAAATAAAATAACTGCACGTTGGAATGCATCGAGGTGAGTACTTGCAAGCAGTTGCCGCTAAAATTACAACGTGAAAAAACCTTTTATAGGGTTGTCGGGACTACAAGGAAGTAACAGCAGAAACTTTCTCAGTAATTGTTTAGCTTCATATATGAAGAAACATTTAATCGTTTTTCTATTCCAAAAGTTTGAAACAAAGAAACAAAACCTTAATGACAAGCAAAAATAAGTAACGAGTAAACAAGAAAAGCGACTTTTCTGAGCCGTCCTCGTTCGCTGCTTATCATTATATGTAAAACTTTCATAATGGAGAAGTACGGATTTAGGAACGAGCTTGTTACAACTGAGAAAATCAGCCAAAGGATAAAAATACTGTTACTGGATATTTTGGGGGTTTAAGCTAACGAGAGTTTGGAAAAGGGCAGCTGGAGTAAATATGCTCTGCATTTCAAAATGTTTATGTAATCAGTGCCCCATAAGCGCAGTCTGAAGCCACTGGAGTGATAAAACATTGCTTTAATTTGTTCCCTATACAAATACACACTCAAGTCGAGGTACGCATGCTTGCATTGAAACTGTAATCTAAAACTTTTCTCAAAATGTTAACTTTCAACATAGCGACTAAGAAAAATGTATTAATTTTTATATTCCTACTTTTGTTTCACGAACACGACTGGCTATATATATTTGTGGATGCAAAAATTGTGTAGTAAAAACTTATACCATAAGGTGACGCACGGGGCCTTTGAGCCAAAAATAGATATCTGAATAGATCGCATAACTAGAATGCTGCTGAAAATAAATAGCAAAAACATGCGATCTATGTATGGGATAATTAGAGTCTTTTAAAGATTCCTTGTTAATGGACTTTCATTTACGAATACGAATATGAAAATTAGTCCGATTGTTTCTAAGAGATTGCTCAATGCAAGAATGCAAGACTCTTTTTCCTCCCTTGACTTGCAGAGTTAAAAATAAGTCGTTTCCTACCTGTACCGGCTGGTGTGTCAAGATATCGATAGGTCCTGTCGTTCGTACCTTAAACAGCAATTAAACAATATTAGCAACCGAGAAAGCTGTTTAAATATTTCATGAGTGTGTCAAAGTTTACCAGCGTCAGAAAAATGTCTGATCATTTATGATTCCCTGTAGCTAGAGTCAGTTGATTGCAAACGGTAAAACATGGGTTTCAGTTACGTGATAGCGCAAAAGGAGCCAATCTGATAACACGCATAATCACGCATTCATCATAGACTGGTTTAATTAAGCTTAACAGTTTTTAACGAGTTCGGCCGTTTACAAAGACAACAAAGATGGCTGAAGCTTTCAGTAAAATAAGAGTCAATGTGAGAAGAGTTTCTTAAAGCAAAACCTTATTGAGGTCATTGTTTACGATTGACTTCATTAGGATACCACTTTAACTAACGAATGAACAAAAGCCCTGGTTATAAGGAACGGGCGAGCTTGGTTAAGCAGGCCTCAAACACAAGTCTCAGCCAGGTATGACATGATAAAAGCCAGCCCGGCTGGCAACAAAGTTGGTGGGGGTTTCGTATTCGTTTACAATATGCGGCAGCGAAGGAGGGGGGATTTCGAAAATTTCCACATTTACTAAATGATATATTTAAGAACGATTGAGGCTGGAATTAAAGCTAGCTAAATCCTTTACGAGCCTAGTGGCCCATGGAGCCGGTGCTTATCTCCGGTTTCTGTAGTGTTAAGCGGATGAGAGTCTTTGACTTCTCCTGGATGAGACACTAATCCATCGCAGGTTAGCTCCCAGCAGACACTGGTACTCATTTACCTACCCCAGAAAGATTGAAAGCTGTGTTAGCTTAGGCTGAAATTAAGGTTGACCCAAATTATTTTTTCACTATAATAAAAAGCGCACTTTTCGGAGCAGTTTGCCACAAAATGCTTTTGATATGGTTATAAATCCTCGAATATTTATGGCTCTTCAAAGTACGTCAAAATCTCCTCATCTTGGTTCGCGACCGCGCATAAAGGAATATGGCTCGATTCTTGATTTGACGTCAAATCAAGAACTCGATTTCGCTTTTTTCTTGTTTCGAAGGAAAAGTTTTGAATATAGTTTACAAATATACCACACAACGTTTATTCACCTTCAAATTATATGTCTGATTTTTTCAATGAATTTCACTTATGATTTGTTAGGTGCTGTTTGGCTGGAGTAACCATAGGGGCTAGACTAGCCAGGCAACCAGAACTATATTGCTATTAAAATAAGTTAGTGCATGATCGATATGTTAAAGGGGAATTAGAGAAAACAAAAGGAAAAGCAATGACGCCAGAAAACACTATAAAGCAAATATATTTTACAGGATACAGGGTGAACAGTTCTTTTAATTTAGCTCTTAATGTCTTCATGGAAAGAGTTTTTAGATCTTTATGAATTTCATTCCAAATTTTTATTCCAGTAAATTTCATGCTGAAGATACCATAATTTGTTCTTGTTTTGGGGAGTGCATAAGCTTGTCTGGTGGAGAGTCTTGTTTTGAATTTATGGATTTTGCTGGTCTTTATGAAATAACTATCGAAGAACGCGGGTAGTCGGTAATTGTGGAATTTATACATGAATAGACTTATTTGAACTGTAATAAGATCAAAGAGCTGAGAATTCTTGTCTGCTTGAATAGTGAACTAGAGTGTTTGTCAAAGTTTGAAAAAGTTATAATTCTGATGGCTCGCTTTTGTAGGATAAGTAGAGGTTTTATGTTAGTTACCAGGTGCGGTGTAAAAATATACCGCAAAATATTTTTGAAAAACGTGTAATTTCCAAAACTCGAGGGGAAAAAATAAGAAAAAACTTTAAGTCAAATCAAGACTTGACCCAGACTCCCTTATGCGCGGTCGTGACCACTCCAAACTGGGCTTCAACGGGGCATAGAAAATCGAGGCTTTAACTAAATAGAAAAAAATGCGATGAATTACTCCACAATTACACTTTATTATTTTAGCGAAAAAATATTTGATGTTAGGTGCACATTAACAAAATGTTTAATTACCTGATAATTTTGGACTATCGTGTGTGTGACGAAACAAAGAGTACAAGCTGTTACTTCAATAAGATGTTCCTTGTTGGTTACCATGTTTGTCACAAAAAAAACACGAGTTATAAGCATTTATTATAACTACCTGGTACTTGTCAGATACCATGTGTCTCAAACGTTGATAATAAACCACACCCATGAAGATATCAGCTTCAAACTCCCTGCCATCAATACCACTATACATTCTCTCAGTACCAAAGTAGTTATAGCCACCTTAAAAAGACAAAAACATTAAAGATTTACCACTATACATTCTCTCAGTACCAAAGTAGTTATAGCCACCTTAAAAAGACAAAAACATTAAAGATTTACACTACAAACAAACAAACAAAGTTTGACTTAAACTTATGGCGCATTAACTAAACAACTCAAAATTGATAATTCATGATCATCGATGTAAGTAGTATAAAGGAGCTGACGTTTGAGCGTTTAGTTCTTCATCAAAAAAAAGTAAACCGCTAGAAATAGAGAATTTAAGCAATAAGGATGGCGACGGCGACGCCGACGACAAAGAACAATGGTAAATATTCAATAGCTGCACGCTGCAACGCATATTGCGTTCTTAAAATATGTTAAGGACGTAAAACAGCGCCGGTAATATCCTTTTACAAGAAATGATTTAACTGAAGTGAACAGAAAATCGAAAGAAACTTTAAAAACTGTAAGTAATTTTGTAGAGATCTGCAAATTAAAGTCCAAAATAACTCACTTTGTCTCAATAATTCACCAAAATACTCAATGGCCGAGTTGTCTTCTGAAAAGTTGAACGGCGTGGCATCATAAACATCCCCATTAAGCGCTGCACTCTTGCCGGCCATACTCTCCACCATCATTCCTGGGTACAGATGATGACAAATTGATGATATTTCTATTGATTTTGAAGATGAAGATAATTGTGCAGATGCTGTTGTCGATAATAATAATGATTGACAAAGGCGATGAAGAGTGTAAAAGCTGTTACTGACGATGTTATGAATGACGGAACGAGGAAGACGATAAGACTGATGATGATGATGAAGATGATGATGACGACGACAAAGATGATGATGATGGTGATGGTGCTTATGATCGTGCTTATGATGACGATTATGAGACTGATGATGACGATGATAATGACACTGACGATAATGATGATGATAATGACACTGATGATTATGATGATGATAATGACACTGATGATGATGATAATGACACTGATG
>JAOBBB020010648.1:0-16044 GCA_025331005.2 Zoanthus gigantus | reverse complement strand
GAAAACCGGAGTACCCGGAGAAAAACCCTCGGAGTCAGATTGAGATCGACAAATCTCAGCCCACGTGCGGACTCGATTCCGGGTCGTAGAGGTGGGAGGCGCGACTGATGACCACTACGCCAACCTGACTCCCCCCGAGAGTAAGCCGTTATTTCTTCTAACTACATAAAATGAATACACTGAAACATCCAGAAACCCTCGATTTCGAAAGTGCCAATCTATCGCATGTGTGGCGAAAGTGGAAAGACGAAATCAGTCTTTACTTGGATCTAGCGACCAAAAAAGATAACAACGAAACAAAGGTAAAGTTTTTCTTTATCTGATAGGCTCTAAGGGCCGTGAAATTTATGAAACAATGAATTTGAGACGCTTGAGAAGGACAGAACGATTGAGGAGCTGCTCAGGTCATTCAGTGAATACTGTGACCCTAAAAAAATGTGACAGTGGAGAGACAATAATGTTTTATGAGAAATCAGGAGGCAGGAGAAAGTTTTGACAAATATCTTACAGAATTAAAAATTTTAGAGAAAACATGTGATTTTGGAACACTCTCAGATTCCCTCATCAGAGATAGAAATGTTTGTTGAATCAACTGCCTGAGTCTTAGAGAAAGGTTACTGAAAGAACCAAACTTAACCCTGAAGAGCAGTGTTGACCTTTGCAGAGCATCAGAACTGTCTAAAGAAAGAAACAAGTCCCTTGGAAATACAGAGATGGTTAGCAGAATTAACTCGAGACCCTCAAGCCAAAAGCCAAACCGTAGCACACAACAAAAACTCGCGAAAACATGCTTGTATTGTTGAAGACAACATGAAATGGTAAAAGGAAAATGTCCAGCATTCCAGCATATGGCAAGACCTGCAACCGTGGACCAAGGCAAGAATTGTCTCCCAGAATGAGCAAAGACCAAGATCTTACAATGTTGAAACAGAGACAAGGCGGGTCTTTCAGAGAAATCGTAGACACCTCAAGTTGACCCCAACAAGCTCACTTACTGATGAACAGGATGAACTAGACTGTCCGTCTGTTGTAGAACCACCAAAAGTTTCTCAGTTAACAGAACCAGTGACCTCCGGTGAAGTGACAGCTGCTCCAGAGAAACAAGGGAACTGGTATCAAACCTGCTCTGGAAGAACAGTCAAGATGCCATCACATCTTAAGCTTTATGTTACTAGTTAAAGAGAAACGAAAACAAACAACAACTTGAACTACTATAATTTACTTTGTGTTTTCAAAAAAAAAAAAGGCATGTCATAATATGTCCCAAAGATTGGGCATCCTGTGGATGTGACCGCTGACCAGGATAGTGTTAGTGTAAGAGAAATAAGATGGCGGACATATTAGAAGTGGTTTCTGTTGTGTTAGTAATCCGCCTGTAACTTTGAGATATCCAGCCATCGATTATTTTACAAGTCATATACCTGAAATTACGATATGGAAGTTTTTTTGACATGGCAAGACCATACAAGTTGTTTGCGTCCACATATGATATATAATTGTTAGGTTTCGAAGAGTCATAGTCATGTAGGGATTGTTAGCTTGACCATATCGTGTTGATATCATAGAGACGCCTCCACGAATTCCTTTTTCAACCATCAAAGACATGTCAGGATCTTATAGTAGTTCCAGCTTGATCTTGGTCTTTTTCAACATGGCATCCCAAGATAATCCCGGTGTGGAGTAATACCATGCAGGATCTAGACCATAGTGTTCCATGGCAACATCTCTGAAATTCTCAAAGACGTCAGCTAGTAAAAGTATATCCGTCTCAAGATATAGATCATGGTATTCTCTCATGTTTAGGATTTCGAATTCTTTCCAGACATCTTGTGCGTGTTGATAGTCTTCGTCTGTTATATGACTGCCGCTTAGTCTAGAATAAAAATCATCTTTTGGTGGAAGCTTGGTTTCCTTGAAATTTTCAAATGAGTCGAACCAATCGTATGGAAAGACTCCCTTCCTGCGCAACAAGGTAAACCTCTTAGCATCATATCCTTTCATTGCTAGGTTTTTGAAAGCTGGTGATGGTAGATTATCGACGAGACTTGACAGTGAAAATTGCATGAATCTGAATGAATCGATGAAACGTATATCTCGTATGATATCCCTTACCTCTCCATTCATATCAATATAAGTGCCTACACTAATACTTTTGGAGAAGGAGATTAATTTCTCCTCGCTGTTTGGTATACAATCTATTCTACCAGGAGTTACATGTTAACTGTTTAGAAAGAGATGAGCATCATATCCTGAGAGATTATGCATGACAACCGGGATGTGTTTTGGTATCTCACAAAGCAATTTGCATGATTTATGGGCGGGACCTCTACATTTTCCCGTAAAGCGGTTATGATCATAAACTTTGTAATCATCAGAACCTGGAATAAACTCACATTTCACAGATGTGGCATCTTGTTGCATTGGAGTAAGAGATGTAATCCTCTGATTCTTCATCAATACGTTTATTTAAATCTACCGTATTGTAGAACATCTTAATATCCTTCTCTAATGACCTAATAAAATCACCACCCATGTCATAGCTATAATCAAAAGCAGTAAACATCTTCAAGATAGGGCGGAAGATTTCATCATCAGTCGACTTAAGGTAGTATGCCTAACCAGAAGGTTCGTGCTTCTGGTAGTTTTGGGTATAGCTTTTTTAAGGGTTTGGCTGACATGTATCCATCTTTGGAGTTATAAACTCCACATCAGCAAAGACTATTAGCGGACACTTCATTTGCTTATTAAACTTGTCGAATGAAACATAGTGAGGCGTGCCATCTTCATCCACTGGCATTACAATTCTAACCGCACCGAAAAGTGAGCAATCCTTGAGATGTTCATTTAATTTATTCTTTGTTTGGAAGTGACTGAAACATCTGTAAAAAAACTCATGTGCATGTTCGTGTTTGGTCACTTCAGACCTCATGAGTCGGTTGAAGTTTTCAATCCAAGCATAGTGTGATGTATACTCATTCTTTAGACGTAGAATATGTATCATCTGCTTGTCTTTAGTATGATCACATACACGTAAAGTATAAAACCCATCATCATCATAAGCATACACGTTTATGGCATACTTAGGGTTGCGCTTCTCGAATTTATCAAACTGATCCAAAGTTATTGGAAATTTTATACCTGTTCAGTCCAATTTTTCCGCCTTTGCTTTAAGATTTGTGGTTAACCTTTCGGGATGCTTTCTATCCGTGCCAAATACAGCAGCGCTCATAACATACTTGAAACATTTATTATCAGACTTGTTTTGAATAATTACAATTGCCTTTTTATTAACAAACGTTTTAGGAAGAGGAATATATGAACTTCTTGATAATGGTCTGAATGGAGCAAAGCTTATATCGAAAGAAATAACCTGACTAAATACCCAATTAGATTAATTACGCTGAAATTGAATAATTTTCTCCAAAAATAAATTACGCATCTCTCGGTATTTCTCAGCGATGTTAGTAGCCTCATGAATCTCGATCACTTGACTGTGAAAATATTTTGTCTTTGATTGGCTTCTCTTGCTCCGAGAGAAGTTTGAATTAATAAAATAAGTTTGAGGACTTTAGGTGCTGCTCTATCAAGGAAGTTCTCCGCATCATAACCTTTGTGTCCATTAATAAAATAAGTTTTCAGAAACCCGCTAAAAGCATTTTTATACTCTTTAGGATTAAATCGAGTTACTTCATCAAACAAACCTACTATTTTCTTCTTTAAGTTGTTGATTTTCTGTTTTGTCCTTTTCCTTACGGGTTCTGGAACATGTTCGAGTACCCAGTCGATAAATTTCTTGACTTCAGTCTGTACTGAGTCCCCAGCCTTATTTGCCAACCTTTTTAAAGAAGTGAAACTTAGTTTACCAGGGGTCTTCTTTACAACCCCTGGGATGGGTACCTCAACCTCGGGTATTGATGCGCTCAAAGTTTCAACAAGCTCATCTTTACGCATTCTTGAATACCCTCTGATCTCTCGTATCGTCGCGAGAGGTCTGAATTGGGCAAGATCGAGGTTGTCCAAGATTATATCTTTATCTCCTAAAGCTTTAAACTATTTTGACTTTACTCATTTTTTGGTAGTTTTTGATACCATTCTGGTGGTAACACCTTAGTAGTTAAATTGTTAATCCCAATATTGGAATATTAGTATAAGCTTTTGATTTTCTAACTGCCTCAGCAAGATTAGCATTACTCATTTTGTTATACCTCTTAATTCTACTCAATTTCGCCATAGATCTAAGCTAGGGTATAGTGAGATCGTTGTATTCGATATTTTCGGGTTTTATAGCCTCCCTGAGTTTGGTCTTGTTCATTCTTGAATAGCGTTTAACACCACCAACTCCGGCAAGAGCCCTCAGCATTTTCGCATTTAAATCATTCAAATTGTGATTTTCCATTTTGTTTGTCTTTAAGATACATTTTGACAATATTTTTTTACCCCACATCTTCGGTTTCTTTCTTATTTTTGCCAGTGTTGTCATATCTCACAAATTCACTTGCACCAACATTTCTCAAAAATAGTACAAAACAGGAGTTTTTTTACACCAGTTGAACGTACATTTAAACATTGTTTTAATCGCTTATATTACATTAGATAGACAAACCCTCTAGGACACAAACCGAAAAAAAATAGTTCTCTAAGAGAACTTGTGGTTACTTGGTTACCCTAAATTACTTATCCTTAATTACTTATATGTATGTGGAGCAGAGGAAATCAGGATCTTAAGATGGCTCACAAGGAGAAATCAAAAAAATCAACCAAAATCAAATCACCAAAATCAAAACCGAATCACAACAATTAAAACAGAATCACCAAAATCAAAACCTAATCACCAAAATCAAAACCGAATCACCAAAATCAAAACCGAATCACAAAAGTATATTTCCAGTGTATAATCGATCAATAACAATACTTCTGCAGTGTTTATGGGCTATCCATAACAATTACCTTAAAAGAACAACATCGACTGTTAAAAGTGAATTTGACAACCTTGCTTCAACAAATGATTAAAACAATTAACTTAAACAATGTCAAGAACCAGCACATAGAACATTATTAAATTCTTCACGGAACTCACAGAAGTTTAACTAGGTACAAGACAGCTCCAGTACACAACCAAAGGCATGGGAAACTGGTTTACGCTCAAAACCACTTAAATCATTAAAAGTTACTTTAATCTCAACAAATAAAATGATATCAGAAGCTGTGCAAAAATCCAGGAAAGCATTAAGTTTTTCTTTGTCAAGGCTCTTGATGTACCTCTTCAGGTGTAAAAATGTTTCATTTTTAGGTGGGCTTAATGGAGTAACCTTCAAAAGAGAGTTAACCCTTCCTGTAGAGTTTGTCTGTCATCATATAACCTCTGAAGGGATTTTGCATTTGGAATATGGACCTGTATTTGGCTGAGGATTGGCATCCACCAGTCGGATATAAATTGTGGCTTTTGGACGAGCTCTTTATGTGCTATCTCTTTTCACATTGTTCACACTTCGGTTTTCCTTGCTTGTTTGACTTGTAACAGGGCCGGGATTTGTAGAAATGTCACTTCCCTGCAGTAACAGGTTATGAGCTACACTTGAATTTGCGTAGTACTGTTGTTGTTTGCTATTCTTATTAACTGGAAACGAGAGTCATCGTTTGTATGGTGTATCAGTTTCGCTCCCTGATATTTCTTCTCACGAGCAGATTTGGCAGAAAACCAAAGCGATTTAAAACAGTAATCTCGCATATGAAGCTGATGTAATACACTAATAAAAATAAACTAATGTATATATTTTATATACTTTTTATGCAGGTTTAGCAAAAGACTTCAAATCTAAGTGTTTATTAGGGCCATTATGTAAACTACCGATTTATCAGTAGTTAATGTTACCCTCATTAAATAAAGTGCTATTATTATTATCATTTTGGGCAATACTAATTAAGAATGTGTAGACACCTTGGGCCAAAACAAAACTTCAACTCCAAATCTGCACACAAAACCATTCTGCCTTATGTAGAACTACATGTCAACGGAGAAAAAGGAAAGTGTTTTGACAATGGTACTGCTACTGTGAAGAACAACACTTAAAACTATTTTGTCTCCATAGAAAGTATGTTCATGTCAAATGAAAATCAAAATTATTACAGAAGCTAGTTTGCAATTGTTAATCAAGACAAAGATGACACACTCTGTTATTAATTTGTGTGGCTTTCACTCTGATAAGCCCATCATCAATCAATCCTTATTTGTGCTCACTTTCTTGCTCAAAAAAATAATTACAAAATTCAATACAACATATTAAGTAAAAAATTAGAGTATTAGCTGCCTGGAATAACCATAGGGGCTAGCGAAGCCTGGCAGCCATTGATGCTCACAACCAAAAAGCAGCTCACTTGAAAATTTAAAGTGTACAACATCTGGCAAAGCTGAATCTAAATCAGTTCAGAAAAAAAATTCTTGACAAGGACAGTGCAAGTCACTTATTCAATAGATAAGCTCAAAGTTTATTTAAAATACTTTAAAACTATATAATTATTTCTATCTTTTATTAATTCTGACCAATTTATTGAGGACCTGTAAGCTGCAGACTTGTAGGTAAAATTTGCGAAGAACTAAAAAAGTGTGCCAGCATCTTCAGCTGTAACCTATTTTTAAAAGTGACATTGTACTAGAACTACGTACAGAAAGAAAGCCTTCAATTGAATTCTATCAACACTAAATAATAAAACTACTTATGTTAATGATTAGCCTCCAATTCTTTGATTGTTAAATGGTTAATACATTCTCATTACTAAAGTTCTGTTCCTATCACTGATGATAATTTTTTTAAGAGTTTGCAGCTTTTCATTAGGTTCCCCATCTTTGATACCAGTTTATATAAGGTTGTTTTCCCCATAGTTTGCACATTCATATGCTAGAGTGAATGTCATTTTTGACTCAAGTTAAACCTAATTTTATTATTAAATTTTATTGTTTGTGGAAATACTGCCGGCACGAGTAAACGCTACAATGTAGTCTCTTGTTTTATTTGAATTTCTTTTCTTTTTTCTTTTTTTTTAAGTTAAAAACTTCATATGCATGCTTGTAACGTAAGTACAATAAATTTTTTATGATAAAAACCTCGAAAAATAAAATTTCCAAAACTACTGAGTTATGTTAAATAAAATTTGGATGCGTGCTTTCGTTCCTCGAGAACACATAAAAGAGAGATACACTTTTGAATAAAACTAGCTGTTCCTAAAATGACATGTGCGGCAGTGAAAATAACTAACATTGTTGGAATTTCTAAGACTATAGATTTTTCCGTTTAGAGGGTAAAACTGAGTGTAGTTTGTTTTCTGGTTTAGTTATATTCTTAAAATGGTTCAGGGAAAGATCAACGTGTCTTTGCGTGAGTGTCGGCAACTGTGTTTGTTCTAAAGCCAGACTGTATGAGAGGTGAAGATTACTCATAGTGTATAGTGGTGATTAGATTGATGATCTAAGAGCTCTTTTGTATTTTTCTTTATATTAGTACTACAGTCTATGAACTTTTCACTTAATTAGATGAATCTGTTCTACTGTGTTTCACGCACCTCGTAAATCCAATTATATGTTCCGTGGCATTCCTTGAAAACTTTGGTGCAAAGTGGCCGAGTTCTGATTGACTTCAGCAGCCGTAATCCCAACGAATCTCCATAAATCCAAAAAGTACCAGATGGTTTTACCTGGCTGTTTGTGCTACCGGCTAAGCTTATTTGGCCTAACGGATAAAAGGCAATGCTAAACGGACTTGTATACACTTCAAGTACTTAAAAGAACTAACATTAGAAAGCAATTATACAATTACTGATAAAAAATAGCTATTTCTAAAACTTTATTTTCAAAGGGCGAGGCAAAGCTATCGCTATAGAAAATTATATAGTGATGGCCTTTTAAACGTTAAAAACTTTTCAAAGAGGAGATGAAAAACTATGTACTACCTAAAAATTTAGAAGTTTTTGTAGTGTTATTTAAAGTTAATTTGAAATACCACCAGGGGAAAAATTCGCTTTCCAGAGTAACCAAAACTATTTGGCTGCGAGTCACAGTTGCAAACACAGGCGAAAATTGGATTTCTAGATTCTCAAAGAAACTCATAAGCTATGTAGACCATTCACGCGGCTAGGAAAATGAAAAGCAAAATTGAGTCAAACTAAATATAATTGATAAGGGAACCACCATTGTTGATGCAAACTCATAGTCAAAAGAGTAAACTGAAAACTTCATTTAACTTAAAAACTGAGCATTCGGAATTATTTTTAAATACTTCCATTCTGCAACTATGCGGAAAATTATGACAATGGTCGTTAAAATTATTACGTTTGACGTTTAGATTTTAAAACTCCTCTTTTTAATTTGAACAATGAGATGATATAAAAATATATTAAATTTGATCAGTATAGCATTAATTTTTACAAAAATTATTAGTTAAAGTAAAGTTTTAAGATTTGGTGTCGTTTATGACCACTGGCGTGGAAAACTCAGAGTATTCAGAGTACTCAGTTGAATCATGCTTAAACTATATAAAGCCGTAAAAAGTTAAGATGCCGAGTTTACTAGGTAATAGCACTTGAATTTTCAAACTATTCTGTACAAGTAATTCATTTTCATAGGATTTATGACCGTCTTATTAGTTTGATAATTTGAATTTACTACCTTGTTCATCGTCAATGTAACTGTAAGGCTGCCATTGTATCCCAGACCACACACCATGTCCGTCCCATAGCAACTTTGGACAGGTCTCTTCACAGTTTACCCAGGATAACATGTTATGAATAACGCGTTCTGACTGCTTGCTGCTAGAACATTCCTCACAGGTTCCTTCGTGGAACAAGAAGAACACAATGATATATTTAGCCAAAAATAGTACAAACCATTATTTGCAATCTGCTTCAGTACCAAATGAACAAAGTTCAACAATAACAAGGTTTATATATTTTAAGCAAATCCAACTGAACTAAGAATCCCTTGGATCTAAATAGGCAGTTGTTTATAAGAACTTGATGTATTTTGAAAAAGAAACTTTCATGTTGATGACCCGTCTGACTCTGCAGCACTTAAATTTCTGGATCTTCTTGACTTACTTAACCTGCGACAGCACATAGATGTTCCTATTCATAAAGACGGACACACCTTGGACCTAATTATAACACGATCAAATGAAGAACATACATCTGACTTTTTTTGTATGACCCTGTTATATCTGACAATTTTGCTGTCCACTCTAGACTCAATATTTACATGCCTCCTGTTCCGATGCAAATCATTAAGTACAGAATGCTGCGGTCTGTCAATGCTGATAACTTCCTTCGTCATATTGTTAATTCATCTTTGTGCCAATTGCCAAATAAATTCTTCTCTGAACTTTGTGACCAGTATGAGAATATCCTTTCCTCCATTCTTGATAATTACGCGCCCTTACGAAACAAAATTGTTAAACGGAGACCTGTAGCCTCTTGGTTCACGCAAGATATTGTGGTAGAGAAGGCAAAGAGATGTAGATTAGAGCTACGCTGGCGACTCACAAAGAATTCAGCAGATCTTAATTTGTGTCTGGGCCAACGTAGACTTGTTAAGGTCATGGTCAATTCAGCTAAGATGAGATTTAATAGCTCTCTCATTAAGGACTCCAAATCAGATCAAAACTTTTTCGAACTATTGACCAGCTGCTTCACAGAAAACCCATAAAATTGTACCCATTATGCTCGTCAGACACTGAACTTGTTAATCGCTTTGCAAACTTCTTTGACGGAAAAATTACCACAATCATGCAGCAGCTTGCAGTTATCGTAGTGTCAGATCCTCTCTATTTACAACTATTGATGCCTCTCAACTTAACTGTGAACACACTTTTGCCAACAAGCGTTAAGTAACTGTCGGAAATAATGCGATCTACCCTATCCAAATCCTGCTCTCTTGAACCTCTGCCATCGGAATTTGTGTGTCACAATCTTGATGTTTTCTTGCCAGTCATTTGCAATGTTGTCAACTTGTCGCTACACTCTATTCAGGTACCGCCGTTTATGAAAGAAGCTGTCTTACAGCCACTGTTGAAAAAAACCATCACAAGACCATGAAACATATCATAACTTCAGGCCAGTGTCGAATCTTAAGATAATCTCAAAAGCTGCTACTCGGCTGATTCATTACCTCGAAGTAAACAATCTATGTGAACTCTTCCAGTCGCTTATAAGATTAACCATAGCTGTGAAACTGCTCTTCTTCGCGTCCAAAATGATATTCTGTTTGCTCTGGACAGTAATAAATGCTTCGCACTTTTAACACTCGACCTTTCGGCTGCTTTCGATACTGGAATCAAAGATAAGGCCTTGGCTTGATTTAAACCATACTTATCTGACCGTACTCAATTTGTCAACATCAATGGTGCAAAGTCTGATGTTCACAATGTATCTTGTGGAGTTCCCCAAGGTTTTGTGCTTGGTCCTATTCTCTACCTCCTGTATACGTCTCCCTTGGGTGACATCTTACGATCTCACAACATTTCATTTCACTTTTATTCAGATGATAGTCAACGCTACACAACTTTCAACAATAGCATTGAAGTCGACCAAGACAACGCTATTCGGTGAATCGAAACCTGTGTAGTGGATATTGAGAACTGGATGAATCTGAACAGGCTTAAACTGAACAGCGATAAAACTGAACTTGTCATTTTCTACCCCAAACATCGTCAGCCCCCAAAACCCTCGGCCGTGTCTGTTGGATCCGAGATCATCAAACCGTGAAATTCCATGAGAAACTTTGGGGTTATTTTTGACAAGTGTATGACTATGTTGCCAAATGTCAATTCAGTTTGCAAATCTGCTTTTTATCATATTAGAAACATTTCAAAGATAAGGAAATTTCTGACTACCGAGTCTACTGAAACTCTTGTGTATGCGTTTGTCAGCTCTCGACTGGACTACTGCAAGTCACTGCTTTATGGATCTCCAAAATACATCTTACAGAAACTGCAAAGCGTGCAGAATGCTGCTGCCTGCCTTGTTAAGCTGTCCGGCAAATACGAACACATTACACCACACCTAATGGACCTGCAATGGCTACCTATTGAATATCGCATCCAATTCAAAGTGCTCCTTCTGACTTAACAAAGCTCTAAATGGACTTGCACCCTTTTATCTATCTGATCTACTGCAACGCTACGCTCCAGTAAGAAATCTCCGCTCATCCTCTGCCTTCCTGCTGCAACCCAAAAGATTCCGCTAAGCAAAATATGGCTAACGTGCATTCTCCGTCTCAGCAACGGAACTCTGGAACAGGCTACCCCTAAATATTAAATTATCTCCAAATACTGACAAATTTAAAGTTTCTGTAAAAACCCATCTTTTTGAATCAATTTTCTTTAGCTGTACTTTTATTTTATTTTATATATATTTTAGAGTTTCATCATTTTAATTAGATTTATAGTTAGGCTAATTTTAGTTTTAAACGCTTAGCACTTAGCTGTATAAGCGCTATATAAATTGTATTATTAATATTATTTTGCGTTTGCACAGTTTAAGATGTTAAAAACTTGAGTGTTATTTTCTCTCCATCAGGTCTGAGACTTCAGACCGAGTGGAACTTACGCAGAATGTGCCGATGTCATAATTGATGTTCAGTTGGTTGAGGAAGTACAAGAGTTTCCTGGGTACCATTCCCAGGGCTCCAACTATTATGGGTATTACTTTCACCTTCACTCTCCACATTCTCCCCACTTCGGTCCTCAATTCTTAGTAGTCGGTGATCTTCTCGGTCTCCTTTTTTACCACTCCATGGTCTCCTGGGATGGCCACATCAATGATGAAGCACTACTTTGCTATCTTCTTAATAAGGATGATATCTGGCTGTCTGTGTTCCTTAACTCGGTCGGTTTGGACATTGAAGTCCCTCATCAACTTGACTTCCTCATTCTCGAGGACTTTCTCCGCGCGATGTTGGTACCATTTGTCACTGCAACCTGCAGAGTTGCCAGTGGATGTATAAACACACCTTGTCATGGCGGCGTTTGTATTCACGTTGCGCTAGCATGTCGCATGCACTGACAATATGTGTCACACTCTCCAGCTTCTGTAGCTCTCCACAAAGCCGACATTTGTTGTTATCTGTAGTGCGGTGGTATCGCTTCTTAACCGAGTTAGTTGCCAGGGCCTGATCCTGGGCTGTTAGGATATTATTATTATTATTATTATTATTATTATTATTATTATTATTATTATTATTATTATTATTATTATTATTGAAACTCTCAAAATAACTGGCTGGCCATACTTTTCTGTAGATCATAGAACAAGACTCTTATTACAGAATAATAAAAAAAGTAATAAAAATTAAAAACAAGGCTGATAACGTTAACTACTATTGGTTTGCGTCTTTATTAACTGCAGAAAAATTTTGCTTAACGCAAACTATAGCGAACAAGTTGAGATTGATCATGCTAAATTCTTACTGAAGAACTACAGTGAGAACTTTGATAATGGACATTTCGGTGTACTAAATTTAGGCAGGATGTTCATTAATTACTTGGACGCTCTGTATGCCTCACGAGTCAATGTTTGGCTCAATGATTAAAATAACAATAGTTACATGAAAATTAGCTTAACAAGAATTTATGTGCAGGCCACCTGTATACAAACATAAGGGCTAATCGAGACAGGTTACCTTTAGACAATAATACTAACTAAAAATAGGTCAGGAGTATAGATAATATATTACTGTAACTGATCATGGTATTTTTTTTGAAAAATACAAACTAATGGCAATAATACAAAGATACAAAAAAGGAACAAAATCAAAATAACAAAATAAAGTTAGCGAATTAGAAATTAAGAAAATAAATTATCCCTTAAAAGTTATATATTAGGCGAGCACAAATGTAATATAGTACGATTGATTAAGTAGATTAGTATTCAGATAAGAAGTGTGATTTTATTTTTGATTTAATACAAACGGCACCGAGAGATTGGAGTTCTTCGTCTACTGTGTTCCAGAGCTTTTGTCCGTAGAAGCGTATGCTGTGCAGTCCATAGTTTGTATATAAAAAATTATGATAGGCAGAGTATGTGTAGGTTTTGTATCAAGTCGAGTGTTTGTGTATTGGTGCTGGTGTTTCACAAAACTGAAAAAAATCATTAAATGCTTTAGAAAGACGGTTTTGTTATAATAAATAAATAATTGTATAAAGTTAACTATATCTAGCAATTTTAATAAGTTGAGTTTCTAAAAATTGATGAAGTGTGAGATTGAAATGAGAAAAAGTAATAATTCTAATAGCTTTTATAGAGTTATTAATGGATTTAAGTTAGTTATGTAGGTATTGCCCATATTATGATACCATACGTGATGAGTGAGAAAATTATTGCATAGTAATCTGAATCAGTAAATTACAAGAAATAAAATGATGGAAGTTTGAAAGAATACCGATATTTCTTGAAATTTTCTTTTTTATTTCATTTATATGAAATTTTCATGTCAAATTACAAGCAATAAAAACCCCTAAATATTTCAAATACTTTTTTCGTTTAACGGGAAAGGGTACTTTTTTCTGGCGTGGGTGAGAGTTAACAAAATTAGATTTTTCAGCATTCAATGAGAGCTTGTTTGCACGAAATCACTCGTTGATACTATTTAGTTCGTTATTTAGCTTTTTTTCCAAGGGAATTATTAAGTAAAAAATCTTTTCTCACGCGTACTGAACCTCAAACTAGTATGTTTGTTTTACTAGGTTGTTAATATTCTCATGTCCAGGCATGTTGACATGAAACTTCTGAGTTTCCCACACTGATAACAAATTGAGTTTAAGTGCATTTAACTTTAAAAAAAAAAGAACTGTTACAACGCGTCAAGTTCTTTCACTTTTAAGAAACTCTTCTGAAGCAATTTCGGGCACATGAACTCAGTGGAACACCTTGCCTAAAAAGGTATTTAATTATATTTTCAATTTCGATTTCGGTAGCTAGGAATAAAACAAAGCTGTTCAGCGGAGACTTGTAAAGAAACGATTCAAATGATACTTTTGATTTAGGGATAGCACTAGCAAGATTGTTACCAATGTTAGCAAAAAAAATATTCATTAAATTCATCAGCTATTTTCTGGGTATCAGAAATTTTTCTTTTTTGGAGTTGGAAAGGGACAGGCATTTTTCCTTTTTGTTGATATGAACTGCTTAATACCTTTCTATTCTTTAATATTGTTTGTATTAGAGACAAAGTAGCTGTGGTCTCTTTCCCTCTCTTTTCCCCTCTCTCTCCCTCTCTCTTCCCCCTCTTTTCCCCTTCTCTTTCCCCCTCGCTTTCCCCCAAGCTCACCATATTGCTGTGATTAATTTTCCTTAACATTTCTTTCAAAGGCCCAGATATGTGACCAACAGATTTTTGATGACCTTGAGAGAAGGCAAAAGATGAGGTGAGCATAAAATGTTCATCTCCACTTCATATCAAATCGTAAATACTGTCTTCTTTTTCAAACTAACAATACTCAGAAAAAGTTCTGAACCCATAACAGGATTTGAACACCAAGCAGATGCTCCATCCACTAAGCTACAAGGATTCTTAGGAAAGCAGGGTCATTTGTTACATTCATTTTGACTTGTGAACAGTACCATCTGTCTCGAACAAGTCCTCACAGATCATGATTTAAATATCTTCACCCTAGGCTCTGTTTTATGGGTTGATACAAAAATCTGTTAATAGCCATCAATTTGGGCAATGGTTTATAAGAAATAGACAATTGCTAAATAAAGGAACTGCCAAAAGATTTGTTGATGAAGTAACCCCAAATCACCTCTAAATAACTCATTGCTAGGATAACCAACTGAATCATCAAGTCTTGAAAACATCTATGATACTGGAAATTAATTTATTAATTTTTCCTTTAGGTGATATTGATCAAGCATCCATCATGCACCATTAGTGTACCATTTTCTTAGCATAATGGATGGAGTTTACCTGATTAGGCTAGCAAAAGTTTTACAAACACTTGGAACATATCCTGGAGTTTTTTTTTATAGCCACATAGTGTTTTGTACTGTACATATTCTTGTACATGGATTACTTGTTTCATTTTTCAAAAAAAAATTGTTTTCAATTTGTGCAAAACGGAGTCTTGTTATCTTTCAAGCAGTCTTAATTCTGATCAATTTGTATTGTATTTTACACAAAACAGTGCACGAACAATGAAGAAAAACATTTTATAATAATTATAAATAAATGAGATATGTGTTATATATGATATAGATAGGACCCTACGCATACTCTGATTGGTCGAAAACCCATGTTTTATCATAGTATAAACAGAGAAAAAGCATGTTTTATTGTTTTTCACTAGTTGTGGCATGTAAATCTATATTATAAAGCAAATGATGACACTTGCCTGCAATGCTTGTCATTTTTTTTTCGATTTAATACATGGCTTAGGATTCTATATTTGTTAAATATGAATATTATATATGTTATTTTAATAACAAAAATATATTTTAAAGAATAATTATATATAATATAAAAGAACCAGTTTCTTACTAGAAAGCTAATAAAAATAGATAATAAGAATCCAGTATCTGCTTATAGTATTCAACTTACAATCTGTAAATTTTAATTATATTTCTTTAAATTTATTTCAGTCAGTTTAATATTAATGTAATGTTTTTGATACCATTGATAATAGCTGTTGAAATAATTCCTAAAATTGTTTTATTGTGTAGAAAAAGAACAATTAGTGGTAGTAGTGGTGATCCTTTCTCAGCCGCAAGTCCAACTGAATACTGCCCCAATCAGGCACTCAAGATGGTCCAGGAACAAATGACACAAGGTATAAATACTTCATATATCATAAACAAGAACAGATCCAACTTTTATTGGTAACAGTTTTTAGTCCATGTGTTAAGGCAGACATCTAGAGTGACATTTTGTGTTGTTTACTGGGAGTTATGAACCCCAAGTTGTTTTTTCAATAATAATATAATAATATTTATAAAATAATTTGGATAGTATGTGCGTTTTGATTGGTCTACAAGTGTGTTTTCATAGCGCTATGAAGCACGAAA
>JAOBBB020010575.1:0-16049 GCA_025331005.2 Zoanthus gigantus | reverse complement strand
ATAATCAATCTTTATTTTAAAGGGAGCCCACGTCCGTATAAGCCTCTTGGTTTCTTGTGGGCTTCCTTTGCCTCCTTTTAAAGGGTAATTTCTAATGAATTTTGTAAATGTATACATATTAATTTTGTGTTGCAAAAATACAATAAACTGAAACTAAACTGAAACTTAGAAATTCAGAGTTCTTCACATAGTTTTTTGGGAGAAAAACTGGAGTGCCAACTTTAGTTATTGTAACCTTTAGCTACCAGACACAATATTTATGTTTTTCACTCTTAAAAAATTCCAACATGAATGCTTGTATCACAAAAGTCATATACGAGTCGTATTATTAATAGCAAGATTGCAATAAAGAATGAAGCATTACAACAACGGCCTGATCCAAAACTAGAAAGATATAAAGATGAAGGAGAAATGGTTTAATCTGGAGTTTCATTGGCGAGAAAATTGAAAGAATTTCCTATCATCAAGTTGCAGGAGTAAAACAGGCAGCAGGCAGAGTTTAAAAACCAAAAACAAGCCATGTAAAGTGATGACTTTAAATAGGAAAGATAGAAAGAACTGGTGAAAAACCTTATGTACATTACAACTAAGAGTGTCAAAGACAGACCTACTGTAATATTTTTTCTATACTGTACTTATAATTAAGACACCTTACTTTTCTGATATTTCTTCTAAACCTGACATCAACCTTGCTGCCAGACCCAATCTCCTGAATTCTGGTGCTACTGTTACAGCAGTCACATGACCATGCCATTCCTCTTGTGCTACACTTCCCTCAGCTTTGCCCATGACTAACAACATCAATAAAATTTCAAGTATATGAACACACAAGATCCAGCTCTTCTCATTTGTCATTCTTTGAATTGAGTCAACAGTTGTAATGTAATGTTTACAAGAAAAACTCTGCATTCTTTATTTTGTCTCCTTGATTTTTAACAGAGCATGGTTTGCACTCTTTTTAGCTAGCCATTTGAACATTTGTTTTGAAAATTCCTTGCCTCATAGCTGACTCAGTAATCTCTATCCTTGTGAAGTCAGTAACCGATGCAAGGAAAGTTGTCTGTTTAACACACAGATACAAAAGATAACTAATATTTTAGACCCATACACCAAAAGCATTTAATATACATTTTACCATAAAATACTTTTATTAATATTCATGTTTTCATAGAAATTTAAGTCACAACATATTGGGAGTAATAGTTGTTGTTGTACTGTATGTGTTATGTTTGCAATACTTCTCTCTTCAGTGATGATATGATTTTTTTATCAAAGTGGAATGAAAACATAAAACAAAATCAAAACTTAATTGTTTTCATTTGTTTTGTTCTGTGGCAAAAGTATGGGTGAAAACTAATTCCAATCAATAGATCATGGGAGTACTTTAGTAATAAACTTCTTCTTTAACCCTTTAATCCCTAAACACGTCATATGACTTATTGCTAAATTCTTCCAACCAAACTTCATAGTTTTTATGTAAACAGTTTAAGAGAATATCACTATTCATCTTGCACAAACATTTCACCTGATGTAATCCTTAATTCTCATTACCAAATGCATTATTTTACTTGAGTAATGTAAGGAGAATTGAGATGGTGATAAATTGCCTCGGGTTGAAAGGGTTAAAACTCTTCCAAAGACTCAAGGCATCCTTTCACCTTAAATTGTAATACTCTTTGGATGTAAAGCTCAAATCAAATCTTTTTAAAATCCTTTTCACCTTCCCAACATATACCATTCTCCATTCTGACTACCTAAAACAACTCTCAATTAACAAACTAATGTAAATAGTTCCAGATGTCGAGTATTTGTTCAAATTAAGAGGTAGCATTGTGGAGAGTGCAATGATTTATTTCACCACACATATTTAAGGATTAGTTACTGGATGTGGGTGGTTTGTTTACAAAGACACCCCTGTGCTGGTGATATATTACATATAATGAACAAGAAATTTGATTAATGCACAATGCAAAGCAAAGTGAAGCAGAGTACATTAAGAACAATTTCAAGTTCATTATTATTGGCAGTAAGTGGGTGTATTTGTATAAAACAAACTATGAACTGAAAGTAACTACTGTAACCCTATTAATAAGCAATCTGAGTTCACTGCATTGCAAGGCGTGATACACGACTCAATAAACTTGAAGCAAGAGTTTGAACAAACAAAAATTCTTAAATAAGTACATAATTAAAATTACATATTATGTTCAAATAGAATAAAATAGAAATCACAAAAAGATGTACATAAAAACAGATTAAAAAATAGAACTTTTAAAAATTAATGCAAAGAAGATAATTTTCAGAAGCAAGTAGCGAAGCATTCACTGAAATTAATTGTCAACAGCTGGAATTAAATCATGCAAGATGTAGCAAATAAATACCTTGTTTTAGAATTTGTCAGCATGTCCTTTGGGAAGTAAGTTCAATGTTTTAATAAAACATTAGAAGAAGTCAACCAGTATTTGAAGTGTTTGCACAATTTGTCATCACCGATCCAATTTAGTAGTGACCAAAACTTGCCATCTTGAAGTGATCTTATCAAAAAATGTCTGGAAGCTGCATTAAATTATTTTCGCTCCCAAGTGTTCATCACCATAACGCAAACCAATTTTAATAATTATTTTAATTCTGGTATTCAGTAAATCTGGCAAAGGATTGAATTCCATTTTAAAAAATCAAACAGAAAAACTGATCAAAAATGTTGCAAACTGTTTCAAATGAATCCAAACTTCAAACTTGTCTAAAAGGTGAGAAAATTGCTGGACGTGCACCAAAAAGCCTGCCAAATTAAATAACTTGATTGCATACTCTGATAAAGGACAACTTTCGCCGGAGTAAAAGTTCAATAAAAATCATTTTGATTCATATGTTCAGTGGTTTGAATTTATTGAAGAGACTCGGCAATGGTTAAATCAAGAAACAAAGGTTAATGTTCATAACCACACTGTCTTGCCAGTTAGTGACAGATAAACTGAAATCATGTGATCGATTTTGACCAATTGCAAGCACAGATTTTTTATAGTGAATTAAGGTTGCTCATATAAGTTATATTAGCTGTTATAATATACACCTTTGAGAGGAAATAATTCATAAGTTAACTACCAAAATATTGAGACAGCCTATCATTTCCCTTAATTAAGCCATTGTACTATACAGTAATCATGTGGCTCTTAAAAATGTTTACTTACTGTAGCCCATAATTTGCCCTGATGGTGACTCAGCAACCTGGAAATACTCTGGCCAATGAGCAAGATACTGCAAATAAAATGCTAAACCATACTGTATTGTCACATAACGTCAAGGATCAGGCAAACACAAACAAAATCACAACGAAACTGTGCTGTAAAAAATTGTTTTTTTATAAACTATGACTTACTTTACAAGCCTTTTTGATATTAAAATTTATGTGACTTAATTAGTTTATATCTATCACTTGAAGTAAAAAGGGGTAAGACATGGTTTCTTTAAAAATAAAAATTATAAATTCCGGCAGAATGACAGTAGAAACTAACTTTAGTTATTTTAATTAATAATCACTCCATGTGTATAAGTTGACTGTAGCCAGATGAAACATGGAAACCCAGGTTATTGCCATGATCATGGTTAATGAAAACTATGTTCTGAGGCAAATAACCCAATTACCGTACAAGCACATTAAAATCAATGTACTGAATAAGTCATACAAATGTAATTTCTACACACAACAGTCATAATAAAGATGAGAAAGATACAATCAATTTTTAAAACTAAAGACAAGAACACCCATCCTTCAGAATTAATATACAAAGGGACCTGTTCCTCTGGATCTGTTTATATCAGAGAGACAAAAAGAAATCTGAATACACATACAAATGAACACAAGAAGCCGCTCAATGAGACCGAGCCAGTAAGACACCTCAGGCTCAACAAAGGTCAACATTCGTTCAGTTGGAACGTGGTTATGACCATATCAGTAAAAGAAAAATCACTGAAGCTCTTCTAATTGCAATACAAAAACCAGATCTTAATAGACAAATCACAAGCCACACAATTTTCCTGTTCCCTATGGGAATAACTACAGTAGAACATAAAACCACAAACGTTTGGACATCCTCTTATCCCTGATGATGGTTTTTAACCGAAAAGGCTCAAAATTTTATAATACATTTTTACATTTCACCTTTTAAATTTTTAATACCACAACAGTGGAGGCAAGTAAAACATTCAGTAGTTGGTTATTTGCACACAAATTAGAAGGTAGAGGATTTATAATTGCAACATAACAGACTGATGCTCTTTATTGCATCAAATACAACTTGTACTGTACATGTACTATTCATTTAACTGCTAATTCTAAATTAATATTAATTTATTAATTAATTTATATATTAAAGGGTGTTGGGAACATTTTCATTATTTGATCTGTGTGCTACTTTAGTATGGAGGTTATATATTTTCAGTAGATAAAATCAAGACTCAACACTAAGTCTAAAACCCACTAGTCTAGTTGCTTTGACAACTTAGATGTTACCAGCCAATAATTTTTTGTAAGCCAAGCATTGAAATTCTGATATGTACTCCTTGAAAACCAGAAACTAGTTCATGATAAATCAATTATTTTATATTGTTTACTAGCCAAAGTGGCTAGTAGAAATAAAAAACCTACTAGCCAAAACTAAATTAATTTTATACTAGTTAGTCTATGGTTAGTTGACTACCAGAAGTGTTAAGCCCTAAAAATACTGTATTAAGACTTTAATTTATAAATCCATTCAATAATGCAGAAACAAATTGATACATCACTATTTCAAAGAAATTGTTATTTTCATATTCAAAAACTTACAAAAGGATACAGTTTCTGTAAGTGGGTCTAAGTTTCTGGTGAAAAATAATATGATAATTTACAATATCCACCTATGAATATGTCATACGTTTACTCTGTAAAATAATAAAAAACATATAATATAATATAATTTATATAGAATGGATATATATATAATTATACAAAAACAAAGTGTGAAACTAAAAATACGCTCAGTGTATTGACAATGTTAATAAATTCTCTTTCTAAAGCTCATTATAAATTCACAATAAATTTTAAAAAAACAAGGAGACTCGGCAAAATATGGCTATATCTCAAAATCCCGTCATCTTTTTTGCCGTGTCTCAAAGTCTCAAATTTTTTGTTTTTCCTCCATCTTGCAGTCTCAGATTCACTTACAAAATTGCTTGCACTCTTAGCATTTCCAGCAAAGCTCATAATCTTGATTAGCTTGAAGTTTGCTTGTACAGTCTCAAAATTTTGGTTTTGTTAACATTTTTTTTTTAACTAAACATTTTTGTATTATGTGTTAGGTTAATAAAACATCAACAACTTGAAATTGTGCTTTATCTGGATACACAAATCAATTAACAATCAAGCGATATCATCTCCCGACATTTCGGTGACTTCATGACGCCATTATCAAGGGTACAAATGAGAATAAAATTAACAAATGCTAGTTCAAGAGTTATAACTAATTTACATAGCAGAGGTCATCCTCGGTACACAAAGCATTATGACAATGACCACGCAGGTGCTGTCCCAGAGGACCTCCTTAGCTGTTTCAAAGTTCTCAAGAAATGCATGAATGAATTCGATTGTCTTGTCAACGAGATGCTTTATATCAAACAATTAACACTGAGTTTGAACGTGCAAACAGATTCTACCCGTACTAAAGTATTTGTGTAGCCACCTCTGCTATGTAAATTAGTTATAACTCTTGAACTCACATTTGTTAATTTTATTCTCATTTGTACCCTTGATAATGGAGCCCTTCATGAAGTCGCCGAAACATTGGGAGATTATATCACTTGTTTATACTTGTCTATGTATTACTAAATCATTGTTAATACAATTAACAATATTTCTAATATTAAACAACAGTTGATCTGGCCCATTCCTTTTTGGAGTACTATAACTTGTACACTTCTTCACTAATGTTTCTATACCTAACCTTTTAATGTAAAAAAGCCCATAATGTTTTTATAATAGGTCATATCATACAGCAATTTAAAGTTAGTTTAAGCTGTGAAAAAGCTTTTTGATCCATAGCTAACTAAAGGTGGGAATGGAGATACTATCCCTTTATACTATAAGAACTTGTAATGAGTCAGTAATAAGTTTATTTTGCAAGATAATATTTCATTTAAGAAATAAAACATGTTTTCCGTGCCTTCATACCCTGGTGAAACCCGAGTCGAACGTTTGGGAGAATTTGAGAGCAGATCAGTGAAAACCCGAGAATTAGTCTCAAACTTTGCCGAGGTTTTCAACAGGCTATGGAGGCACAAACAACATGTTTTGTTTCTTTTATAAAATTATTATTTTCATTGTTAACAAAGAGAAAGACAATCTACGAAGCGCATACTGTAAATTCTCACAACTCGTAGACATTCAAGCCACATTGCTCATGCCATTTTCATGCTTCATAGCGCTATGAAAACACACTTGTAGACCAATTAAAACACACGTACTATCTAAATTATTTTGTAATATTAGATGTAATACTAGCAAAAGGACTTGTGAAAAGAGATCACAATAACGAATCTCACAGTATTACGGTGCGTAAACTATACATAATTATAATTTATTATATACTGCACTAGAAATACATTCAACATACACTGGTTATAAAAAGGGACGAAGATGCCTTTATATAAAGCTTATATATTTCTGTATGGCAAAATGGGTATGATTTTAATCATGAATGGGTTTGAACAGTATGCTGTTGTTATTTTCAAAAGAACGGTACAATTCTGCAACAACCGTTACCGTTGCAGCAGTTAAAGTAGCAAAATATGAAGTCCTACTTACACATTGGCAAATCTAAACATATCGTCGCAGGTGAAAGGTCTTATTGTTGTCATGACTTGATCCTTTGGTGAGAAAGATTAGAATTTCATCGTAGAAAGTTTCCTTCACTCAGTCCGCCGGTCTTTGATGTCCTTTGAATGTCAGGTTGAACAGTCTTTTCCCAGGCGCATGTTGCTGAACTAGCCGATTGAAACTGGGTCGAGTAAACAGCGCGCGGCCACAATTTGTTTCTAAAAAAAAAGTGTTTTCCATTGAATAAATTTGAAGGGCATGAAAAACGATTTCACAAAATAACTTAAGGAGAAAAGCTTTTTCAGTCTATTTCTTTTAAATCTTCCGCAAGTAGACTAGAGTGATGACGAGTGCAAAAAAAACATAAAAAATCTAGAACAAACACGAGCACATAAACAAAACAAAAAACAACTAACTCCACAAAAAAAAGCTTCAGAAACTAAAAAGCTAATAGCTTTTTAGAGATTACCATTTCAGTTGATGAACCCTTTGTTTATTTCTATTTTAATTTTGGCGATACAACACTCGATATATTTTATGTGTTTTACTCTTCTGCAGTATAAATCTAAATTGTTTGCAGGCATTAATTTTTTATACCGACAAAAGTAAATAAAACGTTTTCTATTAATGATAAGGAAATAACGAGGTTTTAGATCTCAATAATAATCAAACATGGCCGATGCTTTTGGACAAGATTCGAGCTCTTGCTTCACAGACGATGAAGAGATTTTTCTTCTGCTCTTGTTATTGCGACGAAGGCGAAGCCTCCAGTTGAATGAAGTGGACTGGTCAAACTTAGCTTACATGTTTTTCCAAGTTTTTCAGTAATTTCTTGGGTGAATTTATTGCAAAACTCTCGATTTTTTAAGTCTGGAGACCTCACAATGTAAAGGCAACGATAACCAAGCCAAAGGTCTGCTAACTTTTCTTCCAAAATTGCTTCAGCAACTATCGCATTGCTCGACGCCATTTTAAAAATGATTTTAAAAAAGATGTTTGATTGTTATTAAACACGGTGCGCATGCGAATTTGTATAATTTGCTAAGCTGATAGCTTAGCACGCCCGCACACTTGGAGGAAATGTTCATTCGTGACCAAAATTATTCAACTTGTTGAATATTCGGCGCCGATGGCACGAATGACCATTAGCTCAGCCGATAGCTCTAGTGTGCGCCGGGCTTTATCGGATAGAGTTTTTTCTGCGAGAGAGAAACTACCTGATGCAGAAAAGGTAATTCCTAAATAGGTATAATCCTGAACGATCTCTTTCTCTTTCTTATTTATGTAAAACGTTAAATTTTTTGGTTTTCTTCCTGAATTCTGAAACAATAATATTTTAGTCTACTGATAATTCAGATCAAGTAACCATTCTGGATGATTGATTGGTTCTAAGATTTTTTAGGCAATTTTCTAAACAGAATCTAGATTTGGAAATAAGAACTAAGTCATCTGTGTATAGCAAGGAATTCAAGTTCGTTTTTATTTGAAAGAATAATCTGGTCTGTTTTCCTTTCAAAATGAGCCAAGGGTAATTCATTTAAAAATAGATTGAAAAGAATTGGACTCAGAATACATGCATCCCTGTCTAACACCTCGATGATAATCAAAAGGTTTAGTTTTGTGGTGGTCTAATTTTACAGCACAGATACTTTTAGAATAAAGTGAAATAAAAATTTAAAAAGAATAAAAAATAAAAATAAAAATATATAAAAATCTTTAATTAATTTATACGTTTTGCCACCAATCCCATATTCCAATAAATGGTAAAACATTCCTTTGTGCCAAACAGTATCAAATGCTTTTTTGAAATCAACGAAACATATGCGTACATTTTTGTTTGTTAAGATTTACATGTTTTTCAATCAAAGTACGAAGAGTAAATATATGATCTGAGGTTCTATTTAATTTAGTAGCAGTAATAGCAGTAGTAGTAGTAGTAGTAGTTGTAGTAGTAGTAGTAGTTGTTGTTGTAGTAGTAGTAGTAGTAGTAGTAGTAGTAGTAGTAGTAGTAGTAGTAGTAGTAGTAGTAGTAGTTGTTGCAGCAGCAGCAGCAGCAGTAGTAATAGTGGTAATAGTAGCAGTTGATGGAGTGTTGCATTTTGGTCTCAGAGGAAGTATTAAGAACACAGTCATCTGCGAACCGCAAGTCACGTACTGTAGCATCCTTGACCTTGGACTTTGCCTGAAGGCATCTATTAGCGTGGCTGTGAAAATCTTGCTGAATAACGTAGGGCCAAGGATGAAGCCTTCCTTGACAATGTTGGTGACTGGGAATGCCTCAAAAGAGTCTCCATTTTCCACACTTAGGAAAAGCATCTCGTGCACCACAGTGATGAGTTTAGCATGGCTGCCTAACGTCCTCATTATCTTCCATAGCCCCACACGACTGACAGTGTCATATGCCTCAGTCAAGTCTAAGAGATCTCTGCTCTATTCTTGACTTTTTTCTTGGAGTTGACGCACTGCAAATATTTTGTCAGCAGTTCCATGGCCCTTCCTGAAACCGCACTGGCTCTCTGGAAGGTGAGCAGCTTACAAGTGTTGAATAAGGCGGTTGAGGATGATTCTTGTAAGAAGCTTCCCAAAGATCACTGGAAACCTCTCGATGGTTGTCGCACAATTGTCTGTTTTTTTTTCCTCTTGTTGAGATGGGTAAAGGAAGCATCTTTGAGTTCCTGAGGAATACCTTTCTAGAGCCACATGATCTGGAAGAGTTCAGTGAGCTTCTGTATAAGGACTTACCCACCTGACTTGGGGAAGAATCTCATCCAGGAGCCTTGTTATTTGAGAGGGACTCTAGTGCTTTATGGACTTCTGATTCTGAAGGAGATGTTGATTTATATTTGGGGCATGTGAGAACTGATTGACGATGGTCTATTTAAGACATCTCTCCAGGATGGCGATCTTCTCCGTGCGTAGAGCCAACACATCAGCACTAAGAACTGGAGATACTCTAGTGGACTGCACCATATAGATGGTCTTCAGGGCATCATAGCAGCATTTGGAATTTTTGTCTGCATACTGTTAAATCTCGTCTGCGTCGTTACTGGACCTCTCTTAGCTTTATCTGATTTTTTTTTGTTTGGTGGAGTAGTAGGCTGCTTTCTTGGTTGCAGGTGTACTTCTCAATGAGCAGGTTTTGAACTAAGTTATCGTTTTCATCGAGCCAGTGATGGTGTTTGCACATGTTCAGGCTCAGATGAGTGAGTGCAGTGTCGTACACTGTGTTTCTGAAAGCAACCCTGTCAGTCTCTACTCCATTCGCACCTAGATCGTGTTGTCCAAGTTTGCTGTCTAGGCCTTCAAAAACTAAACTAAAGAGGAAACGCAGGTCTATTTGATCTAAAATGGCAAAGAGAAATTCTAGCTATGAAACATACCAGTAAAATTATTTATTTCTTAAACTTTCAGCGGCAAAAGAACCCGGAGGATGACAATTTTTGTCGAAAACGTTTGGTGTTTTTAACGTATTTTAAATTCTAAAGCCTTAATATATTTTTTATAACTATACCAGTAAAAAAAAAACAACAAAAACAAACGACTGAAACAACAAAAACATAAGAGTCCTAACCTTACGTGAAGCTTTTGGAATTCATACTGCAACTGCCCTATGGTAGCCATGACATGTTTTCTTTTTACTTCCATTGGCTGTAAACAAATACAAGATATTACAAAGACGAACAAAAAACTTGGAAATTTAATTTAATGGTATTTTTCATTGAGTACATCTTCATTTCTCACCATCATCATCATTCATATTTTAAATGTCTATTTTCCATGCTTGCATGGGTTAGATAGGTTTCTTAATGGCTATCTTTAACTAAGTTCGATTTTGTGCTAGATCACCATCAATCTTCAGAGATCTTAAATCACTATCCACGACTTGGTACCAAGTCTTTCGAGGTCCCTTTCTTTGTTGCCCCTCCCCTCAACAACTATTTCTTTGCATTTCTTCACAACGTTATTATCGTTGCATCTCTTTACATGACCAAACCACCTCAATCTGATGCAGTTACCAATACTATTATGGCCTAAACGCTCCCTCAATTCTGAAGATGGCTTTCTATCCTTAAAGATGACATTACACATCTATCTTATTCTCATATCATTGCGTTCCAATCTCAAATAAGTCAGCCTCTTTCACTGCCCAAGTTTCACTACCATACTGCAAGTAACTTCTAACATATACCTGGTACACCCTACCCTTCGAGTGAAAGGATAAACCCCTACAAGTCAGGACAGATAAGAGATCCCTAACCTTTTTCCATCCTGATATTGCCCTGGCAACCAAACTCTCTACAGCACCACCACCAGCACTAATCAAGTTCCCTAGGTAGAAGAACTTATCAACAACCTCTAAGACTGAGACTTGGTACCTTTGGGCATAAAAGCAAGCCACGGTCTCTCTTTTTGCCATGAAGGCAAGAACGTACGTTCACGTTTTACCTCGTGAACAACGGCTCCTGTTTGAGTTTTAGTTTTAGTCTTTTTTTTTCTTTTTCGCTGGAGGCTGTGACACGCCTTCAACAAAACGCCACATCTTGATCACTGTCACGTTAACATCATGAAAACTGAGCCTGCGATCATTTCGTGGAAAATCCTGCACTATCAAAGATGGAATCCAAACTTACGATCTCATTGCAGACAAAAAGTTGTGTGTTATTCTCCGTTATTCTTAAAGTTTTAAGTGGATGAGAAGTACCCAAATTCACAGGTAAAATGTATATCAAAAAATAGGAAGTTTTGGAAATATTTTGTGGTTGAGCAAAGCCTCAGTTGTCCAAAGGAGTTAACTCAGTCGTCCGTGCCAGATTGTAGTCATCTGGGACGACTGGACGACTGCAAATATGGATCCTTGGAGGGATCTGGAAAAGTGTTGGCTGGATAACTGAGGACGAGAAAGAGATTCTTGTGCTTGAGCTTCAATTGATCCTCCAAGGAGAGGCTACAATACGCAATTCAGACAAGTAAAGGTTGACATGTTTTGATAATCACCACAACTAGTGGAAAGAGCTAACATTTCGAGCATTTGATCTTCCTCTGAGGAAGCTGCACCAGCTGCCTAAATCATGACTTGTTCAAAGCTTCAACCTGAGCTAGGTTGTTCCAAAGTGGAATAAATTAATCCAGGGTTAAGCAAAAATTACAGCACTAGTTGCTTCTCTAAGGTTCTTATAAAATGTTTTGGTTTTCCTAGGGAAAAAAACCCTTTAAAATAATCTCAACTTTAGGATCAAACCTGTCTCTGGATGGAAACGAAACCAAGGGTTAAACATTTAACACTGGGTTAGCAGTAATCGGCTTTTGAACTACTGGGCACTGGTTTACAAAAGTATTTAATCAAAAATTAAATTCTCAAGTGTTGATATACCCTTATGGTAGATATAATTCAATGCCAATGGTTTGTGATACAAATGAAGCCGAAACGTGCAATATCTCCATTCCCTGAGACATACCTTAACTTGTGGAATAGGTAGCCTCTTGATGGCTTCTGTGAATGCTGTAGTAACAAGATGAGACGATGTCTCTACTGTCTGACAGCTAAGGGATTGAAAAACAGCGCTATTACATTTAAGCTAACAGAACAACAATAGTTTTTTCCTGACTTAGTGGTGCCGGGATGACCACAATTTCTTTCGGTTACTACTAGAAACTAAAAAAAAATAATGTAAATGTAAAGAAATTAGGAAGAAAATACGATATTTTACTGGGGAAATTAGAATACTCGTTCATATTTTAAAAAGACTATATCCACAGAAATTTCTATGATGATATTTAAGGAGTGGTCCATCATTTTGTTCGAGAAAGGAAGATGGGCTTGTAGGTACTGGATAGTCTTTTTGTTTTTACACTCCAGCCTTCCTTGACAACAGATTATTATCAAGCCCTGTGTTGGGTTACAGATTCGCAAAGAGTTAAAGTTAACAAGGTGATGTGGTTGGGATAGTTATTAAGATCTTTGCCTCACAGTTATAACACCCTCGGTTTAAACCATTGCACTTCAAAGATTCGACAAACTAGGCAACCTTTGTTACCGCCAGATTTGACTTGATTTTCAAGTAAAATGAGTAGTAGCTTCAGGAAGATAACTTGATAACCTGTATGTGATGTCTTAACGTCACGCCCAGGAGCGAGGGGGGAAGTAGTAGCTTCTAGGAGCTAACCTGTATCAGTATATGATGCATTAATATCCTGCCCAGGGGAGAGTAGTAACTTTTAGGAGCTAACCTGTATATGATGCATTAATGTCCTGCCCTGGGGGAAAAAGAAGTAGTACCTTCTAAGAGCTAACCTGTATGTGATGCATTAATCTCTAGCCCAGGAGGGCAAGTAGTAGCTCCAGGAGCTAACCTGTATGTGATGCATTAATCTCCTACCCAGGGGAGAGTAGTAACTTTTAAGAGCTAACCTGTATTTGATGCATTAATGCACTGCCTAGATGGAATCAAAACCTCTCAATAGAGTAACACTAAAGATATCAGAGATAAGCGCAAGTGCTGTGGGCCAATAGAACAATTTTATGCTAAAGAGAAACGTTAATGAAAGTATAGATTTATATTTATGTTATCTTAAGACTTCTGTACCCTGGCTGTACTCCTGACGAAACATCAATTCCTACTTCTCGGAACGCATTGATCAAACCCTGAAATTAAATGATTATAAACATTAATAAGCAAGTAACTATTTAAAATTACAGTGACACAATTTAAATTTGTGGAAGTAACATCGCTAACACAGTTGAAAGAGATAATTCTATATGGTACTGTATAAATTATTCTGTAACAGAATCCTTTTACATTCCATCTTTCTGATACCGTTGCAAAATTGAAAAAGCCAAGTATGACGTTTTCAAAGAGTTTCAGAAATCTTAATGTATTACGATTCCTTAAAACCACTTCTGCCACAAGTTGGTAAACGTTCAAGAGTCCTTCAAAGCAATATTTGAATAGTTTTAAAAAACAATACTGAAGTCCGTTTAGGAAAAGGTAACGCACGAAATTTGGTCATTTATTCATCCATTCTGCTTGCTACAAAAAGTAAATATGTATATGTAACTGGAAGTACTCAGAGATTAAAAGTGCATTTGAATACAATGCAAGGTTAGGGTAATTTAAGACTGGAGAGATGATGGCGAATGATATTGTGCAAGCTTGTATAAAATCCAGCAGGAGTGAGCACTTAGGTCATGCACAGTTCACTTTTCCGCGGGAACTTTAAGGTAGAGTTGTTGGAGTGGACTGGTTAGGAAACTTAGCAAACTACAAAAAAGATTACAGTGTTTCTTTGTTTCATGTTGTGTGCATGGTCACGGTTAGGACCATTTGTTCTAGGTGTGATACTTCATTAGCTTACAGGCCGTTTGCTCATTTACATCTCAAAGTCTTTTGTTATTTGTGCACGGTCAACGTCATATTTCAATAGGGAAAAGGAGAAAAAAAAAACATATAACAAAGAAAGTTCATCAAGTTTCCTAACCAGTCGACTTTACTACTTTTGTTTAACCCTTTCAGTGCCAGTTGTATTCTTAAATTCTCCCAATCTGAGCCCATACTTTTCAGTGAACAAATTTGAGAGAATTTGACTTTAAATCTTCAGTAGTTGGCATTGTTTGATCAATTCTCATTTTCTCATCACCAAATGTCATATTTTGTATGTGTTATACAAGGAGAAGTTGGCTGTTGATAACTGACTGGCACTGAAAGGGTTAATTGCTTTAAGGCCACCTTGATAGTCAGCGTAGCTCAGTGGTCGATCAGAGTTGGGGATTTGAATGTGGAAGACCCGGGTTTGAATCCCCGACTCGGACTACTGAATGAATTTTGTCCTCGGTGATCCCAGGGGCAAATTCACCACGCTTTGTAAATAGCCAACTGGTTTGCCTCTTACCAGTTGGGATTCTTAATTGGGAGAGAGAGGGGAATTTTAACATGACACTGACAAGCCCCTTTAGGGGAGTTGTCATTATGTAATGATAATTATAATTTAAGATTTTTGTAGTCAGTATTACTCCTTTAACTCTAACAGTTAGGAAATATGACATGTTCTCCGTGCCTTCATAGCCTGGTGAAAATTGAGGCGAATGTTTGGGAGAATTCGAGAGCAGATCAATGAAAAACCGGGACGCAGTCAAGGTTTTCTTCTGCTTGAGAATTCTCGCAACTTTGCTGAGTTTTATTAACTATATTGTGACCCTGAGCTGTACAACTAAAAAAAACAGGCTAGAAATCCCATTGAGGGTAATTAATGAAGTGTTGTAAAAGCATATCATCTGTAAATATTCTCTTTTAATGAAGTAACATACCACCGGCTATGTGAATCAATAACATACGTTATTATTTACAACTGTTGTAAAACAAGCTATGAAATATACCTGTTTACAAACACATAGAGAACCGATAAATAAATATTCTTAAATGTCATAATTTTTGTTCAGATTTGTCCATCCATTCTCTGTTCCTACGACAAAAATATTTATATATGTATTAATTAAGTCATTCTATTGCAATATTTGTTGTTTTACATAGGCAAAACAATTTTTAAGGTTCGCTGTAATACATAGGTTGCTAATCGTCCAGCATATTTAAAGGGGAGTAACAACTCTTCAAAAATTACCATTAAAATAATAGTAAAATAAAAATAAAAAATTAAGACTCTAGATATTATATTAACATTTCTGGCGGTTAAAAAACTGAATGAACTTTGCAGTTCAGTTGGTATAGTTAACTCAATTATTTCAATACATGTATGGGTATTGAAAATGATCTCTACAATTTCATGATAGTAAGCTATGTAATAATGGGAGTACGTAAATGATAAAAAGTCCTCAATTCGTATTTACGTTCTGATTTTAGTGATAGTCTTTTCAGTGCCAGATCTTTATTTTCTGGCATAGAAATTGTTGTGGATGGCTGAACCAGAATGGTTGTAGACGATTATCATTTTTGACTTACAGTGGATATGCCGAAGGCATAGAAACGAGTTATATAGTGGGCACTTATGACACTGGATCACACGCAAAAAAAAATCGATTGCACATGCGCAATAAACACTTGTGTCTCCAAATCAAAGTTACTGATAAAATTGATTATTTTAACCCTTTAATCCCTAAACACGTCATATGACTCATTGCTAAATTCTTCCAACCAAACTTCATACTTTTTATGTAAACAGTTTAAGAGAATATCACTATTCATCTTGCACA
>JAOBBB020010504.1:0-16050 GCA_025331005.2 Zoanthus gigantus | reverse complement strand
GCGCTGCGTACTCCAAAATAGGTCTTACAAGTGACTTGTACAGTATCGAAAAAATATCCTGATTTGCCGTGCCGACAGTTCTTTTGATAATTCCTAAAACTTTGTTGGCTTTGTTAATTGTAATTCCAATATGCTTATTCCACGATAGATCGCTTGATATAGTAACTCCGAGGTCCTTAACACTTTGTACACTTTTCAGAGAATTTTCTCCAAGAGTATAATTTGGAGAGGTGTTGTCACGGGAGTGCGTTATTCTTATGGATTCGCATTTATCGGCGTTAAAAGTCATCTGCCAAGACGCAGCCCAGCCACTGAGAGAATGAATGTCTGACTGCAGAGCAGCTGTATCAGTTATAGGGTCTTCTATCTCTCTGTAAATTTTTGTGTCGTCTGCAAATATTTTAATTTTTGATTTGACGCAGCCAGAGATGTCGTTAATGTATATTAAAAAAAGTATAGGACCAAGAATTGTTCCTTGAGGCGTACCTGATGTTACTGGAGACCATTCGGAACATGTTCCTCGTATAACAACACGCTGTTTTCTGTTAGTGAGGAAATTTCGGAACCAGGCAAGCATATTTCCTCCAATACCGTATCTATTTAGTTTTAAAAGTAGCCGCTCATGGGGTACACTGTCGAAGGCTTTTGCCAAGTCAAGAAAAATTACATCAGTTGGGATGGAGTTGTTTCTAGACTTCGTCCAGTCGTGGAAAGTGGATAGAAGCTGTGTGACAGTAGATCTTCCCCTGAAATAGGCAAATTGATGTTCATTTAGTATGTTCAGATCATTCCAGAATTTAAAAACCCTGTCACGCACAATTTTTTCACCAATTTGCATATAATGGACGTCAAGGAAATCTGACGCGTTAGTTTTCCCTATTGTGCTTACTTCCTTTCTTGTGAATTGGTGAAATATCAGCTGACTTCCAATCATCCGGAACAGCACCCGTAGAAAAGGATTTATTTAAAGGGACAGTAATTGATGGTGCTCATTGATTTGCACAAACTTAAAGAATGCGCGATGGAATGTAATCGGACCCAGGAGAATTGTTCGGTTTGAGTGCTTGGAGGTATTTCACAACTTCACTTGTAGAACAATGAATGTTTTCTAGTTATTTATCTACAATGTAGTTCAGTTCCGGTAAATTAGCATAATCCTCTACTGTAAACACTGATGAAAAATACGAGCTCATACTACAAGCAATACTATAGTCATCGGTTAGAGTAGATTCACCAACTGTCAAGGATACAAGGGTGTTAGTGCCTTTTTGCTTGGATTTTACGTACTTCCAGAACGGTTTCGCATTTCCATATTCTTTTACTGTAACTCTTGTGCTAGTTCGCTAATGTGCTTCCATCGAGCTTGATTGCATTTTCTTTTTAGCAAGTTGTTTAAATCCCGATATTTTGTCCAGGCACTCTCATTGTTTTTTCTCTTAGCTTTCTTGTATAATAGCTTTTTCTTTCGACACAGTATTAGTAATTATTTTGTGATCCAAGGAGCGTTTGGTTTCTTTTTAGTTTTTATCTTTGGGATACATTCATTAACCACAGCAAATAGTAAATCTTTCCATGAGGACCAATTTAGGTTGATGTCATCGTCCCAAAAAGCACAGTCCCAGTTGGTTATCTCTATTAGCGACTTCAGATGTGTCCAGTCGGCTTTCTTGTAGGAATAAACCTGCCTATGTGTTTGACGGGGAACATATGGTATGTTTGATAATTGAAATGTCACCAGGTTGTGGTCTGAGAAAGGCTCGCCAACATATAAGTTATCGATAAGGTCTTCGTTTGATGTTAGAACAAGGTCCAAAATGTTACCCTCTCTCGTCGGTTGATCAACAAGTTGGGTTAGAAAGTTGTCTTGAATAATGTCGGTTAACAGCATATATGGGTCGGATTTTGTCAAGGGCGTATTGTTGATCCAATCAAAATTACTTATGTTGAAGTCTCCAATAAGCACAAGTTCAGGTGTAGATAGATTATTTAGTGCACTTTGTAAGTCTTCTAAAGGTTTTAGAGTACTGTTTGGAGGTCCATAGAAAACTCCCAAAGTCAGAGTTTTTCTTGAATAGGAGTGGAAATCGACAAATAGCAGTTCAGAGTCACACAGTAAATCATCTCGTGGTGAAACATTTAAGAAGTCTGAGGTTGCTATCAAAATTCCACCGCCTTGTCTTCCATTTTGACTTCGGTCTCGTCTAAAAACTGTATAATTTTCAGGAAATATTTCCGCGTCAAACATAGAATCATCAAGATAAGTTTCAGTCAGAACTATGATATCGAAAGGCTTTTTAGATAACTCTAGATCCAGTAGGTGTTTTTTGTTGACTATACGTCTAGTATTTGCATAAAGCAAAGACAACGGTTTTCTTGAGCGACTGATTTGGCGAGAACAGCGTTGTTTTCATTTCGTTCTGGTCCCGGGTTTGCCTTTATGTCCATATGGATAGTTAGGTCAATCTTATATAGTCTACTTGGCAAAGCAAGGAGGACTGTGCCATGTTTAGTAGCCTTGCAGACAGAATTTACGAGCTCCGAATTTGACCGAGCTTTGACACTCGTGAGTACTGCTTGAAAGTTGATGAAGTAAAACAAATCAAAACTTCACGTTGGCCATAACAAGAAAACAATCTCAGGTCTTTCACAGAAGGAAGTGCTTTCAAATGTTAGTTTTAAGTATCCATTGCAAAAAAGTACAGGCCACAATTGAAACAGAGCAATAATTTTGCACAGTACGGAGAAAGTGCGTACCGCCATGACGGTATTGCATCAGTCACACTCCTTGCATCATATTATTTTCTGGTCCATGGTCCATGACGTCAAAAGCAGAATTTAGTAGTGAGAATCCGATCTTGTTTCTATATATCTGTTCAATTTACGTAGCTACAACACACCTTGCTTAATTATTCCAGAAAATGGAACAGGTATATAAAACAGGACCGGACTCTCACTTCTAAATTCTGCTTTCACGTCACGGACCAGAAAATAATATGGTAGTTACCAGCCTCTCATCGCTCGGTCAAGGTGAAACCGGAAGTGATTTTTCAAACCTTTAAACGCAAATTACACCATGGAAAAAAATCTTAATCGGATTTTTTTTTCCATCACCATAAGGACATTATATACATAAAAAAATCCCACAACTGATATATACCCTTTAAGCAAAATACTTTTTTCCCCATTTTTTGATCATTCTTTCCCACTTTACACCCTGCTGTTGCTTTAAAAAGAGAAGAAAAATATTAGAAGTTACTTCATGCAAAAGTTTCTGGTATAAACTTTTCATGTTATTTCTTTAGGTAAAGAGACGAGTCAAGAGAGTCGACAAGATCTCCTAGGTGCCAAAGACAAAACCTGGGACCCCGCTGCCTCTACCAGAGACATGCTGAAGTACAGACGAGCTTTTCGTGCTAACCAACAACTGAGCTCCACGGCCACTTCCACCAGCACCAGTTCTTCTTCGTGTAAAGAAGACGATGACACGCGCAAGAAGCACCTTGAGCAGGCTCCAGTCGTGCCATTTGACGTGGATCTGTTGTTCTGGGAGGACCCATCCGGTGGCGCACCTTCTGTCATCAAACACGATTCTATTCATCGGTTCTACGGCTCTAAAGACAATGCTGATGAGGAGTTTACACCAGATTTAGTAAAGGGACAAGTACGGAGCCGTTTCATGACCTTTGCGGGCAAATTTGAGCCTGTTAAATGGGCGTGTCGTGCACCGCTAACTAATGGGAAGCTCTGCCCAAGAAGAGATCGAATTAAATGTCCGTTTCACGGAAGAATTGTGCCTCGTGATGAACAGGGCAACCCTTCAGATCAACCAAAACCTACTACAGAAAATGAGGGTCCTAGTTCAACGATTGATACCACTGCTACAAACCGACCTGAATGGCAGGAAATTCAGTCGGAAATCGAGGCCGCCACTGGGCTTGATCTTGGCGGACATACAAAACGAAAACGTCATTCCAAGTCAAGTACTTCGGAAAAGAAGCTATCAAAGAAGGCTAAATATGCCCGTCTTACAAACTTAAAAAAGCATGATAACACACCAAGGAACCGGCTGGAGAAAAAGGTTTTAAGTGAAAAAGCTGTCAGAAGGGTAGCAAACCAGGTTGACTCCATATCGAGAAAAATCAACAGCAGCAGATTTGCACATCAGTTTAACTATTCGATGCAGCAGTAGGACATCATGTGTTCGGTCTCAGCCTGGCTGGCGGTCTTCTGACGATGACGGGAAAAAATGTAAAATTTTGACGCTATATTAAACGATAACGAAAAGAAGGCCTGGGGACAACAGAAGAATAGGAACCTTCCCAGTTCCCAGTCCCCAGTTTCTTTTTGGCGTTCAATTATTTTGGCTATCTGCTTCATAGCAGAAGCCATTATGTCACGACCCGTGTAGGTCCTTCCGTCCGTCCGTCTGTCTGTCTGTCTGTCTGCATGCCCGTATGAGTGAACTCGTACACGCTGCTTTATATATAACATAAATATCTAAGCGCTTGTTGTAGTGTCTTATGTAGCGCAATAGGTAAAGCGTACGCCTCGCGATCGTTAGGTCGCCGGTTCGAAACTGTGTGGCTTACCTTAATATTCTTTTTTTTTTCCTCCTCTCATTTTTTTTCTTTTCTTATGTTTCTTCCCTCGTTTTTTTTTTCTTCCCTTATTTTTGTTATATTTTAACAAAAAAAATATTAGGTGTAACTTTATTCGTTCTATAAAAAGTATTAATAGTAATACGTGACTTTATTCCGCTGATGAAATACTTTTATTTAAGAAAATCTCGACTTCTTTTTTTCCAAATCATGAATAGCCTACTTGAAGGCGTGTGTTCAAACGAACAACTAATTCGCATTTCGGCGCTAGTCATGTAGAGTTGTTTGAAGAAGCAGTAGCCACATGCAGTCCTCGACTGCCTATTTTTTTCCTTTGTCTCTACTGGGATTTTACGAAGACTACCAGTTATTTTATCTTATTGTCTTTTAATAAAAATTTGAATCAATAAACCGCATATGAAGTTATACAGAACTCATTGTGCCAACAGTTTGAGAAACGTAACTTAATTGACCGAACTCTTGGTTAGGTTTTTCAGATTTTGTTCAAGTTTTAATCATAATGCAGAAATTGATAAAACATTTAGCGATTAATTACAATCCATCGTCAAATGGTCAGTATTTAGTCACTCTTCAGCAAAACTGAAATTTTGAAGTCAACACACAAACTTGTGATGACGTCATCAGTTTTGACGTCATCTAATTTAAGTAAAAAGATGTGTTAAGAAAGAAAGAACAACTAAATAACAAAACTTTTGGTAATCGAGCAAGCTGCAAAAATTTAAAGCCAAAAATGTTAAATGGAGTTCAATTTGATCCCCTTTCCACATGGCTTCTAGCATGTGTATATCAAAGGGCATTTAAAAACGAATAACCCCCGTAAGGCAAAGAGAGATTCAACTTTGAAATTTCTGCTTCAGAAATGCTGCTGAAGAAGGAAACATCCTTCCATTAATTTGTATGTACATTAGGGACAGAAACTCATATTCAACCAAAGGTATCCCATGCTCCCTTTACGATACTGGAACGCCAACCCAATTTATAAAGTAAATGTATGGTCAACTTGAATTTTGTAAAGTGTTGTTCAGAAATGAAATAAAGTCGTTCATTCAATATTCTGTTCTTTAACAATCATTTCTTCTTACATTCATGTTACTTTTGGGGTGCAGCGAGAACAACTAACTGAGGAGTAAGAAGAAAATGGTTGCCATACGATGCATAGAAATGGGAGATTTTGGCAGTTTTCTGTGGGTGACTCTGTCCAGCAGACGAACGAAGTTGCCTCCTTTTCATTTTTTATGTAGTAACATGAGGCCGAGTGAAGAATGCACGACGAAAACCGTCGATGAAAAGAAGTAACACAATTTACAAAAGGCTAGCAACATACATTTACTTTATCGTCTTTATTGTGTAATATGAAGACTCTGTCAAAAAAGAAAACAATTCTGGTGGTAAGTTGGGTCAAGAGCGACAAGTGCGAATGACGTAGCTTTTGAATTGGCCGCCTGTGGTTTAACTGAATAAGAATACGAAAAGTGCGTTAACAGAAGAAAAATGTAAGACTAGCATTCCGTTCACAATAAAACAAAACGACAAGCAGTTCTTACCTATTTTATTTTCTTCTATATTCAACAGAGTTCTGAGAACTTTCTGAAAATATTTTCTTCACCGCGAATTCATTATTACAGTCTTGCAAGTCCAACCGTGGCCACCCTGCATAAGATTTGTACAAGTTTTTGACAGGTTTCTGACAAGTTTGGTGGCTGTTGATTTCCGAAGAGCCAATCACATTGCCCGAAAAAAGGCAAAGGTCAGGAGGGCAGAAGAAAGTTTTTATTATGCGATCCATCAAACTTGTCAAAAACTTGTATGAAACTTATGCGGGGTGGCCACGGGTGGGCGCGCCAGACTGTAATGAACCCAATGTTGAATCAGCTTTCCATTATTACAAACTTGATAAAATATAATGAGTATTAGTATTTACCAAAGCAACCAATATCCCTTTTTGCGAGCTCTGATTGGCTCCCGTAACTTGCGCTGTCCAAGACTATTAGTTGATTTTGCGGCGGAAGTCAAAATGACAGGAAGCGCGAGTGCTAAAAATAGAAATAAGGTTTACATTGTATTGTTTCTTTAAAGATAAAGTGTATTTTTATCCCATTATTTTGACAACTACTAAAACACCTTTCACGTCTCGGAATACATCCACCACATTCACCTTCCCTTTGGGGGGGTAGTTGTTAATTAACACCTGCTGGGAGCTAAATTGTGAAGGATTAGTGTGTGTCCACATGGAGACAAAACAGATTTTCACACTCTTTATAATACAAAAGAAACCAGTGAAAAATCCATGCCTTATGGGTTTGTAAAATCTTAGCACACACAGCTAACGGCCTAGTAAATTAAGATGCCATGTTGGACGATCACGTAAGAAAACAAAAGCAAACAAAACATAAATGCCAACGGGAGGGGAAAACAATCATTACTTCGCCACTTTCATTGCTTTTAATGCTTTATCAAGTCTTAAACTTGATTCTCATTTATCCGTTCACAACCCACCTTTTATTTCACTTATTGAGTGGTGTTGAACCAATGACACCAAAGAAAGTTTAATAAAATGAGCACCAGTTTCTCTTTGAAGCTAATAAACCATGGATTAGTGTCCCATGTGGACATGGTGATATGGGCCACCACCCTAGTGAGAGAATTGGCTTTTTAGTCATTAAAAAATGCTTAGGACTCCATGATACATTGCAGCAATGGCACTGTCAGTATTAACACAATTAATGTTTTACAAATCGGAAAGCTTTGCTGTTATTTGCCTGCAGCTCTGAAGGATCAATGGAAGCAACAGCAAATAGTGACTTTCTACACCAGCCTCCCTATCAAACTAATCTGTGGTGGTCTGATTTAAAATACAGGATAATCTATTCAAGGTCATAGATGAAACATATATGGTTTAATCCCTTCAAAACCAACTTCTACCTGTGAAATGATTCAGTGGCTTTCTCTACAAAGAGACTTTTAGAAGCCATTAGTAAACCAGTTTGGTAAGAATGCTTCACTAGTTGTTCCCTCCCTTACAGTTACGTACATGAAGGGCTCTCTAAACTCAAACATGTACACTTTTTCTGCATTGTCCTCAACTACAACTAGTTTCACCCACTCTAAGAACTTATTCAGAAAGTTCAGGCAAACATTTGATTCCCACATATTATTCTCCCCCCTGACAAGTTGTGGAATCTCCATTGTGTTGTAAGTCTGCAGCTTGTCAACACAGCCATTGTGATGTCGCATTCCACAAATAATCTTTGGTATGCCAGCAAGGTAAGATTGTGCCCACCATTTAATGAACTTGTACCTCATCATTGACCATTGATGATTTGTGTTATGAGGGTGCTGGCTGGTCTTAAGTTCTACATAGTTATCTGGTGGCTTACCTTTCACCTAGGACAAAGACTTGGCATCAATTTAATTTTCATTATAAAGATAGCAATTAAAATGTATCTTTGAACACATATTTCACATTGTTGCAAACTTTTGACCTGTTTTGTTCAACAAAAACTCTTACTCTATTGTTAATTTCCATTGCTATTGTCTAATGAACTGCATTGTATATCAAAAATTATCTGAGATTTACATAACAGATTTGTTCATCGTAATTTCTTACTCAATTGCAAATGTTGTATTATTGTTTAAAGAACCAAGTTGTAATTAGGGAATAAAACAGCATCACGCTGGTTTCTAGACAATAATAGAAAACACTATGATGTAATAGAACATGAGAAAACTGTTGAGGAAAAAAAAGAGGCAAAGCCGAATTTTCTGTCTGCTTTTTGAGTGTTTTACACATCATAGCATTTTCTATTATTGTCTAGAAACACAATTAATACTGTTTTATTCCTTTTAGAAAACAGCCTCACTTCCATCCTTCTGAGACACTTTTCTTGCATTGCGTGACATCATTCCATGATAACTATTCAGTTTTATAAAATGGAACTAAGCCAATCAGAGGGTGCATTATTTTGGGCTTATTTTCTAAACTATACAAATTATATGCTCAGTCACAATTAAATTCACTTTGCTTGATATTGACATTAGATGATGTAGATATTTTATAGCCACATCATACAATCTGTCTTTAGATAAAGAAATGGATTTTGGCTAACCTCAGTGCAGCAATCCACTTCAGCACCAAACACCAGAGAATGCTTCTCCAGTCTTATTCGGACAACAGACACATAGCACTCACTATTGTTTATTGGTCTAGCAATGTTTTTGATACCACTGTTTGCACCACTGGTCCCTCTACTTAAGCTTGTTTCTTCACTGAATGCTGGCACAGTTACATAATCCTCAAATTTGATTCCCCAGTAACACATTTCCCTGTGCTTTGCATCCATATTCTGACGCCGTTTTTGTGCCTCCTGTGTCTCAACCTCACTGATGTAAATAGTGCTATTAAACAAAGTAGCAGCCATCTGCCAGGGCTCTCTTTTTTCATAAGGTGTACACAGGATTTTAGTTAAATGTCCTCTCCATGTTACAAAGTCTGTGTGCAGGCTAAGGCAAAAGAGGGTAAATTCAATTAACTAATTATATAATAATGTGAATTATTGTTGGGTATATACTTCATGCCAGTATGTCATTTAGGTTTAGGGTCTCCTAAGAAGATATATACTTACTTGTTAGAGAGACTATAAGGAGGCAAATATATGGAATATTGGCATGAAGTATATACCTGTTCTTGAACCTTGTGCAACAAAAACTAAAAATGCATCTATCATCGGCCATCCCCTGGGAAGGAGGACCTGGTAAATTGGTGGATTTATGAGAGGGTTTACCAAGGAAAATTCTCTTGGGTCAGGCAAAATGAGGGTTGATTGATTTACTACACTGCTGAACTCAGCACCAAGGGAAATGCAGGGGACTTTGCTTGTAATCAATATCTCACTAAAAAAAAGATTTCTAGCATAGTTTACATATTGATATACAATGATTCCAAGACTAGCAGGCATTTTGACGATGATCAATAAAACATTTCTGTTTTCCAGCTATTTTCACACACAAAATTCAACTTCTTGAATGACAAGCTGACTTGGCTGTGTAAACATGGTGGATATCCTTAGGAGTAGCTGCTGATTCTGCTGGCTAAATGAGTCTGTAGGTACACATGTGAAATGCGAAACCTTTGCAATCATGGCAGTCTCACAAGCAGATGGATTGGGTGAGGTATTCATTTCGGAACCATTTACATCTCTTAATAATTTACATAATCTGTTAATAAATATCCATTTTAGCCCAAGGGGATGGGGACTCTTATGGAGCTAACTCACCGGGTGGGAGGGAGATATGGGTCAGTTTACAGAGGGTTGTGGTAAAGTTCCCACCCTTTCCCCAGGGGATGGCCGATGATAGGTGCATAAGTGACTTTGCATGTAGTAAAACAATTTCCCAAAGATAATATAACTTAATTGACAGATAACTCCATCAAAAGTCATTTAGATGATTTTTCACAAATGTCTAATGAAACACATGTGATATTTACAAGTTCTTAAAAATGAAACGATGCTAATATATTCACAAAAGTTATTAAGCCTATAGCAATACACTCATTAAAAGAATAATTATTTACTAAATAGACATCTGTTTATGAGCAAAGATTTAAAGTGGCTATTTCGGACTCAAGGTAAAATAAAGTCATGGCCTCTGTTGCAAAGTACTATTATAGTCATTTTTTTAGGTGGCAGGAGATCAACAAGAGCAGTTTAATAGTTGTTAGTAATCACACTCCATAGTTTATTATCTCTATTTTTCAAAATACTGGACATTTTATACTTCTCAAGGAAATAGCCTGATTTATGTGCCCTGGCTAGCAACTTATCTATTCGGCTAAGATATTTATCATAATAGCAGAATCCCCATGTTTTAATAGCATACTAAGTGAAAATGGACAGGAATAAACTGTGAATAGTAAATCTAACTGTTTGGTTGAGTAATCATTATAATATTTATAAACTCTTAGAATATAGACACAATTGCCAGCTTTCTTAAGTAGGTTATCAATTTGTGTATCCCAATTTGTGCCACGGCATTCCTCAAATGTCACTCCAAGAAGCCTCAGTTTTTGTTTTCTTAGACAAATAGGTGGTAGCTGAGAAGTCCTACTTTTCAGCAACAAATTCCACGTCTTACTTAAGTTAAGCTTCATATTGTTTTTGTCAGCCCATTGCATAATAGAATTAACTTCTAGTTCATTTTGGGATGTGCTACATTACTGCTAATGTCCTTCGACGTTATGGGGAAGCTGAGTGTTATATCATCTGCATATTTGACTAGCAGACTAGTAGGAAATACTAGGAAAGGTAGGAACCATATGAAGGTCAGTTCTTACTGCACTCTGAACAACCTGTGTTTTCTTCCATAAAAAGGGCTTGTTGGTGATGAAAACATCAAGGATTTTATTCTTTTGTGTGGGTTCCTTAACTAACCGTGTTAAAAAAGACTGATTCAGGAAATCCTTATATTTCAAGTCATTTAGATCACCACCAATAATGATAGTATTATTAGGGTCTGTATATATGTAATTCACTCACAAATCCTCCTCGTGCTAGACTGGTTCAGGTGGGTGGTACAAAGAACACACATAAAACACTTAATTTGGAGTGGTAATTTAAACCCACAGGCACTCATAACTACTTGAAAATTCATCCAGGATTTCTAATTTCCAGCCAGCTCTATAAAAGATGGCAACCCCACCTCCTCTACAATTTTTCTGTCGTTCCTTATCACACTAAATCCAGCAAGAGATAAAATGAATTGGAAATCCTTCATGTAGCCAAGTCTCACAAACTAGAGAGATGTCACAATTACTGGATTTTAGATCTGCATAAAAAGCTGGAAATGCATCCTCTTTAGCTTGATTGATCTTGTATTTAGTACCATAACCTTCAGTGTAACCTTAGTAAAATATAGAAAAGGCAGCAAAAAGTCTTAATAAAGTGTTTCGGTGCATTCTGGATTTAACTGCATGACGCAAGTGTGCACTCCTTACTGAGAAATATTTGCTTCCACTATGGTATTTATTGGACCAGGAGTGATTTGTACAGTATATCCATATCCACAGATAGATCTTTACAATATCCCTTCTCTGACAGCGCAACCACAATTAATCCATGTTTACTCCATTTTGTAACAGGTCTCTAAACCGACCTTCGAGCTTCCTGAAACTCAAGCAGTCAGCAGCTACAAAAACTTTCAAAATATTGCAAGTTGCAACAAAACTGTGCCATATAATGCACTTATCATTGGCTTCCCTGGGGGTCAACCCCTGGGGGTCAACCCCTGGGACACCCCCAAGATACCCAGGGGGTTAGGAGGGGATTAGTTGATTTTAGGTTAAAAACATTGCCCACAGGGGAGAGGCATTGTGTGTCTCTTGCAAGGGATGTGAAACCATCCAAGAGCAGCATTGTGCCTTGGGCCTTGTACTGGTCAATACTTGATTGTTGAAGAGCACATCCAAGTATACACTGAACTGGTAAGTCGACCCCCCTACAAAGGCTTTAAAAGACCAACAGAAACAAGGCATATCAGATTTGGAAATGGCGGGTGTTATATATTCATGTTGACATTTGCTAGCGCAGGCGCCCTAGGGAGTAGTGAGTTTTCCGCCATGTTGAATAAGAAAGAGATTGAAAGTTTCATACGTGATACTATTTTACAACTGGCGACAAGGTAAAAACAAAAAATACATGTTATTTAAGTGTAGAAAATGGCAAAGTCACAAATCGGCGCAACAGAAGTTTTTGATGGCGATGACTTCGCTGACTACAGTGAGCGACTCGACTCCTATTTACTTGTAAACAACATCGGTACTGTGGCCTCAGATGCCAACGACGCTACTAAGAAAGCAGCAGACCAGCAAAAAGTAGCTGCCGCAATCTCAGTTATAGGAAAGTCTGCATATAAAGTTCTGAAAGACCTCTGTTTACCAGAAAAACCTACAGATAAAACGTACGTACAGCTAAAAGAAATATTACATTGTTATTACAAACCGAAGGTACTTGAAGTGGCAGAATCCTACCGTTTTCATCACACAGTTCAAGGTGAGAATGAAAGTGTACTTGAATACGCAAATAAGCTAAAACGTCTAGCTATACACTGTAATTTTGGACCATACCTGACTAGAGCTCTAAGAGATCAATTTGTGGGGGGAGTGAGAAGTCAAGCTACAAAGAAAAAATTACTATCGGAGGACAGGACATTTGAAAAAGCTCTAAAAGTTGCTCAGGCAGACGAATTAGCAGAGAAAGAATCTAAACAACTACACTACAATGTTGAATTTGATAATTCTACAAACCCACAAGTACATGCTGTTACTGGTTTTAAAAATAAGACCAAAGCTGTTGCTGTAACATCCAATGCTGTAGGAAGAAAATGCTATAGATGTGATTCAACTCTGCACCTAGCTGACAAATGTAGCCACATCCATTCTATTTGTAATTATTGTCATAAGACAGGACACTTAGCTAAAGTTTGTTTTAAACGAAAGAAAGAAAGTGGTTCTAACTCCCAGACCAATCTGGTTACAACTACACCTACTACTGAAATTGATGAGGATATTTTTAGTGCTCATACTGTTTACATGCGAAGTGTTCACTCATCCACAAATTACCCTTTGTACAAATTTACTGCTACTATTGAAAACAAGGATGTTGTTATGGAAATAGACACTGGCAGTGCTGTAACACTGTTAAATTCATTTGATTTTAAGAGGTGTGGGGGCAGTACAAGTACCCTTAAACCTGCTTCTGTTTTACTCAAAAGCTACACTGGAGACACTATAAAATGTTTTGGAGAGAAAGAGATGTGTGTGAGAGTTGGGGATCAAGTGCATGATCTTATAATCAGAGTTGTTGATGGACCTTCTTTATTAGGAAGGGACATGATGAGTAAGTTTACTTTACCCTGGCATAATATATTCAGTGTGGTGTCTACTACTTCAGATGATATTATTCAGCATTACCGAGAACTATTTGACAATAGTACAGTAGGAAAACTCAAGGATGTCCAAGTGTCTTTGAAAGTAAATGATGATAATCCTGTGTTTGTTAAACCCAGAGTAGTACCCTTTTCTGTTCGAAGTAAGTATGAAGTAGCATTAGCGAAGCTAGAGGCAGATGATATTATTGAGAGGGTTGACCATTCAAACTGGGCCTCTCCGACAGTCCCTGTGGTGAAACCTGACGGTGGAATGAGAATTTGTGGTGATTACTCTGTCACTATAAATAAGTTTTCTGTCCTTGAACAATATCCTGTGCCTACCATTGAAGAACTATTGAGCAAGTTGTCAGGTGGAAGAAAATACACCAAACTTGATCTCTCCCAAGCATACCACCAATTAGAACTGTCACCAGAAAGTAGAAAGTATACTACTATAAACACACACAAGGGACTTTACCAGTACAAGCGTCTTACATACGGTATCAACAGCGCAGTCTCTATTTTCCAGCGAACAATTGAGAATGCTCTTAGGGATTTGCCCGGATGTTGTGTCTACATTGATGACATACTAATTACAGGGGAAACAGATGAAATTCACTTGAAAAATCTACATGGAGTACTTCAGCGATTACAGACATTAGGCCTTAAGCTTAAGAAAGAAAAATTTCACTTCATGATGGATGAAATTATATACCTTGGATTTTCTATTACAGCTGCAGGAGTTTCGCCAACTAAGGAGAAAGTAAAGGCAATCAAAGATGCTGCTCCACCTTGTAATGTTGCTGAACTGCAGTCCTTCATTGGCTCTGCTAATTTCCTTCGTAAATTTGTTCCAGATTTTGCAAGAATTGTGTTCCCCTTGTATCAATTACTTAAAAAAGAAACCAAGTGGAGATGGGGAAAGAGAGAGCAGGATGCTTTTGTAAACATTAAGTCTGCGATGTGTTCAGATACTGTTTTGCAGCATTACGACCCTGCTGCTGAACTAGTTCTTCAGTGTGATGCTTCCTCTGTGGGACTCGGTGCAGCCTTATTACAACCTAGCCCCGATGGCATATTACAACCAGTAGCTTATGCTTCTAGGACATTGAACAGTGCTGAACAGAATTATTCACAGATTGAACGGGAATCCTTGGCTATTGTTTTTGGAATTACTAAGTTCCGTCAATACCTGTTGGGTAGACATTTTAAATTACTAACAGATCACAAACCCCTTATTACCCTTCTTGGAGAGCACAAGTCTGTACCTCAATTAGCTTCAACAAGAATAAAACGATGGGCCCTCCTTCTAGCAGCTTACAATTACACTATTGAATACATTGCTGGCAAGGAAAATGTGTTTGCAGATTTTTTATCCAGGAAGCCATTGAAGGCTGAACCCTCACCTGAGGAACATGTTAATGTACAAATTATGTTTATTGATGAAGAACAGGTCATTAACTCTACTATGGTTGCTATGGAAACCAAGAAGGATCCAATTTTAGGTAAAGTTCTGTACTTTACTAAAAATGGGTGGCCTGAGAAACCAGGACCTGAATTTTTTCCTTACTTCTCTAAGAGATTTGAACTTTCTCACGAAGAGGATGTTTTAATTTGGGATTCCAGAGTTGTTATCCCAGACTCACTTCGTACCATACTACTTAATGATCTACATGCAGAACACCTCGGGATGGTTAAAATGAAACAGTTAGCCCGCCGTTACCTTTGGTGGCCCAAGCTTGATAAAGAAATAGAGGAGACAGTTAAGCTGTGCTCAGTTTGCCAAGAGTCTGCCAAGGCCCCACCATCATCTCAACAAGCATCGTGGTCTTGGCCCGGGGGACCTTGGAAACGTTTACACCTGGATTTTGCTGGACCGTATCAAGGAAAGATGTTCTTAATTATTGTTGATGCTTATTCCAAGTTTATTGATATCACACCTATGTCACATGCAACCTCTTCAACTACTATTGCTGCTTTACGTCATACTTTTAGCTATTTTGGACTACCTGAACATTTAGTCACTGATAATGGTAGTCAATTTACCAGTGCTGAATTCCAGAAATTTCTTAGAGACAATTGCATACTACACACTACTACTTCTCCTAATCATCCAGCCACTAATGGCATGGCAGAACGCTATGTCGGGGACTTCAAGGATAAACTTAACAAGATTGGAGATACAGGTGAAACATTACAGACCAAACTTGACAGGTATCTGTTAACTTACAGGGCCACACCCACTTCACTTGGAAAGACCCCTTCAGAACTTCTCATGAACAGACAACCAAGGTTAAGATTCAGTGCCCTCAGGAGCAGTCCAAGCAAGCAGGAGGTTAAGGTTTTCCAAGACAACCTAAATAACAAACCCAAATATAACCCGGGGCAACCTGTGTTTGTTAAAAACTTTGGAAAGGGGGCAAGATGGGTTCCTGGTATGATTATTGGTATTATCAGCCCCCGAAACTATGATATTCAAGTAGGAGATGTGGTTTGGAAACGTCATGAA